>CAUHTR010005031.1:0-24694 GCA_959609185.1 Schmidtea polychroa | reverse complement strand
TAGTAGTATGTTATGGGCCATCTAGGCCATGGGCCCTCTGGGCCACTATACCCCCTCCCCCCCCCGGGAAAATTTTTTTTTAATAAAAGGTCAAGGTCAAGGTCATTTATTATTTTTTTTTAATTTAATTTTTTGTTTTAATTAATTGGCCCAGAGGGCCCCTACTTTTTTTCATCCCAAAAAATAATGTTCCCACCAACGGATTTTATTGGACGATACCTCATCTTAAAGCTCAGTCCAAGACCTTTCGAATGAGCTATAAGTATCTGATATATCTTTAATAGTTTTAATGTTATTAACAATTGATGACCACCATCTTTTCAATGTTAAATTATTATTATTCAAAATATTATTAATTGGCCCAGCGGGCTCACACTTTTTTTCATCCCAAAAGTTATCGTTCCCATTATCCGAATTTATTAATCGATAGCTTATTTTGAAGCTTAGTCTAAGACCTTTCAATTGAGCCATAGAAGGTATCACCATCATTAACATCGGCAAAGTTATTAAAGTTTTCCCGAGACCATTTTTCAAGGTCATTTATTTTTCAAAATATTATTTTCAAGGTCACTTATTTTTTCAAGGTCATTTATTTTTTCAAGGTCATTTATTTTTTTCAAGGTCATTTATTTTTTTTTCAAGGTCATTTATTTTTTCAAGGTCATTTAATTTTTCAAGGTCATATTTTAAAATTTAAATGTACAGAGTTCCCGACAACGATAATTATTCCACGATAGCTCATTTTAAAGCCCGGTCCAATACCTTTCAATTGAGCCATAGAAGGTATCATCATCATTAATATTGACAAAGTTATTAACAATTGATGACCACCATCTTTTCAACGTTAAATTATTATTATTATTCAAAATATTATTAATTGGCCCAGCGGGCTCACACTTTTTTCCATCCCAAAAGTTATCGTTCCCATTATCCAAATTTATTAATTGATAGCTTATTTTGAAGCTTGGTGCAAGACCTTTCGAATGAACTATTGCAGGTATCATCATCATCAAAATTGACAAAGTTATTATCGTTTACCCGAGACCGTTTTTCAAGGTCATTTATTTTTTCAAAATATTATTTTTTTTTCAAGGTCAAGGTTATATGACTCAGCGTGATGACTCATCAAGGTCATTTAATTTTCAAGGTCAAGGTCATTTATTTTTTCAAAATATTATTTTTTTCAAGGGCAAGGTCATATGACTCAGCGTGATGACTCACCAAGGACATTTCAAGGTCGCGTGACTCATCAAGGTCATTCCCAAGGTCACATGACTCATCATGATGACTCATCAAGGTCAAGGTCAAGGTCATTTTTTTAAAAATTTAATTTTTTGTTTTAATTAAGTAATCATTTTATTTTCAAGGTCATTTTTTTTTAATTTAATTTTTTGTTTTAATTAAGTAATCATTTTATTTTCAAGGTCATTTTATTTTCAAGGTCATTTAATTTTCAAGGTCATTTAATTTTTCAAGGTCATTTAATTTTTCAAGGTCATTTATTAAAATAATTATTATTTTCTAAGTTTTTAGTTTCTAAGTTTTATTATTATTATTATTATTATTATTATTATTATTATTATTATTATTATTATTATTATTATTTTAATTATTATTATTATTATTTTAATTATTATTATTATTATTATTATTATTATTATTATTATTATTATTAATCTATATACTCTTAGTCTATCCGACAAGATATTCTGTCCCCCTAAGGGTACTGTTCACAAAGTTACTGGTAAAAATAATCAAGTTCAAAGTATTATTATTATTTTAAATTATTATTTTTTTTTTAGAAGTTTCATTATTATTATTTACTTACATATTCATAAAACTTAATTTCTACGTCAATTTCATGTTTTTCAACATTTTCATCATTTGCATTTTTTAATAATTATCAATATTTTTATAATTTTCTACATTTTCAATATTTTCACGATTTTCACGATTTTCAACATTTTCATGATTATTTCAGGAACTTTTTCATCAAATATTGTTCAAAGTATTATTATTATTATTATTATTATTATTATTATTATTATTATTATTATTATTATTATTATTATTATTATTATTATGGCAAATATTAGTGAAAAACATAAAATATTTTTACACACACACACACAACCCATTAAAAATTATTATTCCAAATATTAGTGAAAACATAAAATATTTTTATACACACACAACCATTAAACTTTATTATTATTATTATTATTATTATTATTATTATTATTATTGTTATTATTATTATTATTATTATTATTATTATTATTATTATTATTATTATTATTATTATTATTATTATTATTGTTATTAATATTATTATTATTATTATTATTATTATTATTATTATTATTATTATAATTATTATTATTATTATTATTAATTTTATTATTATTATTATTATTATTATTATTATTATTATTATTATTATTATTATTATTATTATTATTATTATTATTATTATTATTATTATTATTATTATTATTATTATTATTATTATTATTATTATTATTATTAGTGAAAAACCTAAAATAAATTTTACACACTAAGTTATGGGTAGAGAATTATTATATGTTTGCAGTATTCTGTGTTTGCCTTTACAGGAAATTTTCAATAAGGAGCGATAATTTTACACATACATTCTATATACACATACCTTGTTTAACATGGGTGTATATACTCTTAGTCTATCCGACAAAATATTCTATCCCCCTATGGGTATTGCTAGCAAGGGTACTACTCACATTCAACATGTCGCAAGGGTATATTAATTAAAGTTAGTAAATAAAACCTATCACACATACTATTTAAACGATAAAAATCAAGACAAGAGAGGACAAGATAAAGTTTATGCATTTAGTATTGCCAGGCCTAATGAGCAGTGACCAAATATCTGTGCCTGAAAGACACGGTGGATATTTGTTCGCGTCCACAAGGGTCGTCTGTGCCTCCCCCAAGTGGGGTCAGAAGCACCTGGGCATTATAGCTTTCCGTACGGAACATTACGCCTAGCATGGGTAGTCAACTACCAGCACATTCGAAACGTATAATTTCAAAATGCATGCGTCATTGGCACTATAACCAAATTAATTAATGTTTTCACTAACACAAATATATATTTACAGAGGCCTCCCACTAGTTGGATTACAACCGCCCACCACGACGATCAGCTTGTAAATATATATTAATTAAGGGATAAAGAGGACCCACCCAACCCTATTATATTTAATTTACAAAAGGTTTCTGCTGGTAATCTATCTCAAAATTATCATCTCCATCGGGCCATTTGGAATACATCTTGCAAATTGGACGTATTTTCTGATGCGGTGTCAACTATCATTGCTAAAATTTATATTGATTTAAAAGCAATTAACTTACATTATCTAGCATTTTATCGTCACAAATTAAATTCTGTCTGACTATTAGGCAACTGTTATTTGTGGTATACTTTTTCAATGTCATTTCCCACCATAAAACACAGATACCTAAATATAATATATATATTTTAAAGAATTAATTCATGTCTTACATTAATAATAATATTCTTCAGGTATGACGAGTACTTTACTTAATTGCTAAAACATCGATTTTTCCCATTTTTCTTGACATTCGTTGAAAGTTTACATAATTTAAGTAAACATTCATGTTGAAGGACACCCACAATCAGCTAATTCATTTAAAAAATCCAGAAAAGAAATCTCTAAATCCAGAACATAAGTTTTTTAGTGTTTCACCATTTTGTCTTCCTCATAATCCAATAATTCATGTTTTAATAAGAAATTTCTAAATCCAGAACATAACTCCTTTAGTATTTCACCATTTTGTCTGGTTCATCTTCTTCATAATTCATTTTCTTCATTACTAAGTAAAATAATTAAAATATTGTAGTAAATTCTTTATTTACTTACTTTATGGATACTAAAACGAAAGAAATAAAGTTATATGAAAAGTTTATTTAATTAATTTAAATTTAGTTATTTAAAATATTTAAACAATTTAGTTATTTAAGCATATTTAAACATTATTATATAGTATATTTTTATATAATATTATAATTTTATGTATTCTAAATTTATTAATAAATACAGTATAATTTTATATAATATTATAATATTATGTACACTTATATATCCTTCATTTAATTTTTTAAATTCGAAAATGAGGATTCTTTGAATTAAAAAAATATTCTGTTAGTATTTCCAGGCAGAAAACAACGAATTCAATATTTAAAATCTTAATTTTCATGTTGTTAGGGTTGTGGCCAGAAGTTAATCGCCATCTAATCGTTTGTTCTCAATTTCGTTCATTTTTGTTCAAAACATTCAGGTGAGTTGTTATCTGGAAAGTTTCTTTTAGCTCAGCTTTGTTAAAACACTCACGGTATTCTTGAAAGATGTGACACTGGAAATAAATTAACAATGGGTGGTCATCCATACATGTTGTTAGTCTAAGCTGTCGATTTATTTGGAAATAGGTATATTAAAAACATTAAAGGTATCATTCAGTAAAATAATATAGTAATTTTGACTATTTTTTAGTTAATTTATAAATAACAGTATTTTGATATATCAATAAAGACCATATACTCCGAGTTTATCCGACAAAATATTCTGTCCCCCTATGGGTATTGCTATCAAGAGTACTGGTCACATTCAACATGTCGCAAGGGTATATTAATCAGTTAGAAATTCTTAGATAATTTAGTGAGATGATCGTGTATATTTTAAATGTAACTTTACACTTATGTCGAGCGACTAATTTATTGGTTAACTTTGTAGTCATTTAAATCAAAAATTAATTTATTCATCTAATGTTCGTTACAATAGTTAATAATATGTGAAAAACATGGTCATTATTCATTGATAATTTTAAATTCTTTATCATTTGAAGTAAATTTGTTTGGGGCAAAAATAAGTAAAGGAGTAGAAATACGGTTATCATATAACCAAATAAGGTGCTTATTAGTTAGAAATATAGGGTTATAATTATTTTCTAATTTAATGAGATGGACATTGGGTGTAATATATCTTTGTGAGGAATATATGGTTAACCTTTTTAAATAGGGATTTTTGAGTAACTTTTACCAAAACAGGGATATTTTATGCAAATAATTTAAGAATATTGGTTAACTTTGTCATTTTTAGTCATTTAAAATAATATTTAGCAAAGGTAATTTAGCAAAATATCATTGAAAGATTTATCCATCCGATAACAATATTCCTTCAATAGATTTTACCTTTAATATTCAACCGATTTAATTTCTAGAAATCTAATTAAAATAATAAAATTCCTTCAATAAAGATCAATTTTCTTTAGCTGTTGTCGATTTTCAACTTTTTAAGTCAATATTTCTCAAGATTTGTCAGTGATGTCCCCACAATGAATAAAATAACTTCTTAANTTTAATTTAATATAATATAATAATATAATAATATAATAATTAATAATAATATAATAATTAATATAATAATATTTTTATAATTTCCACATGTAAAGGATTTCTGATGAATAAAAAATAATTATCAAAAAAAATTTGGACTTATAAACTCAAGCAAAAGATCAGGAAGCAAGGACAGACAAAAATTGTCAGAGATTTATTTCTTCCGGATGATTATAAAATATAATAATTATACATTATCAATCTATAATTTTTATAGAGAAAATTAAATAAAAAACATTTTTTCCTTAGAAATTCTTTGTATTTTTAAATTGTTATTGATGGGAAGTTTCAGTTAGCACTTGAAAATAAAGTGAAGAAAATTGTATTTTAATCGTGAGAACTGGATAAATAAATAAAAATTTCTCAATTAAATTTTTCTTAAAAAAAAATTTATTGCAAAATTAAAACATTTGACATTCCGAGTAGTTGAATAAATATTTATCTTGAGATTTATGGATTTGTCTCACATTTTTCAATGGGAATTCTTTCTGGGAATTCTAATCTCCCATTGAATTTGCATTGTTGACCGTTGGATTTGTTTTAATCAATATTCTATAATAGTAATCTAAATAAACAAAACCATTTTTATTTATTCACAACATGTATTCAAAATATTTCATATTAAATTTTTTCCCATTTTCTGTGAAATTGTTTTGCAATGATTCAGATTTTGTTTGATCGAAACATAGGTGCCCATGGGTTATGCCTATGGCTTTTGGAAATTATATAAATATAAATATTTATTTATAAACCTTTAATAAAGTATCCAAGATAAAGATATAATAATAATGCTTAGGATACCTAAATAATAAAATATAAATTTATTAAAGTGAGCAAAATGAGGAGGAAGGGTATAAGATAAAGGATGTGTTGTTCCAGAATTCTGAGAAAATTGATAAACTCATACAATGAAATACGGCAAGATCGTTCATAATTAACAAGAACAAATCGAAGAAGGAAAAACTAAAACAAAATTTATTTCTCAACAACTGGTCTGATATAACGAATGGAAGAGGGAAAAACCAAGTGGGATTTTATATCTCAACAGTAATCTGAGATATCAAAAAAATTAGCCGTAGAGATTTGGAGATAAAAATGTGACTACTAATGACAACCTTTAAAAAAATAGAAACATAAATTGAAAAGACAGATGTTGAAATTAGAATCACATATAAATAAAACGAACAATAAAGGAGAAAAGAAAATTGTCTTGTCTACACCTAATTCCGAAATTTTGTAACTTCTATAATCTAAAAAAAATCAATAAATTTATATTATAGGAACACACAAACTTACCTGTGTGTAGAAATTTATTGTTCCGAAATTTAATAACTTTATTATAGGATTTGTGAAGGTGAGAGAAAAATAATTGAACACACCAACAAAACACATAATGAAAAATGCATGCAAATTTATTATAGCTTTTTTTGGTTCCGAAATAAATAACCATTAACATATTGTTAACATATTGTTAAAATATAATTATTTTGAAATTATTAAAAAGTTTTGTAGGAAAATACTTTTAATTTAGAATCCGACAGCTCTACCTTGAGCTCCAGAGAAAAAGAAGAAAATACATAGTAAAATTCAATTATAAAATAATTTAGAATATAAACTCTTTAGATTTACAGATATTTTTCAGGATACACTGCCTTTTCGCGAAGGTGGAAATCTGACAATGTAAGATTTATTCATTAAATTACAAAACATTAGAATTTGCAGAAAGAAATTCACAATTAATAAATTTAAATAAATTGTTTCATTATAAAAATTATAAAATTCAGCCTTTCCTTCTTTCCTAATTGTATTAAAAAATATATGTCTTCGGTGATTAGTTAATTTATTTATAATCAAAAATATATCTAACTTACATTTTATTGAAATAATTCCAAATAAATTCAAAATGTCAAAATTCCTTAAAAAACACCTGAAATTTAATTATCAATGTTATATTATAAATGCTGACTAACAGTAACATTTAAGAACTTGAATAATGATCTCATAATTATATAAAATCAAAATTCAAGTCTTAAAGTAACCTGAAATTAAAAAAATTACCTGCAAATCATTTTTAATAAATTGAATAACTGAATTGTATAATTGAAATTGAGTAACTTGATTTTCACGTAAATGGTGACTCACCTCAACTGGTGTGCACACCAACGTGAATTATAGAGGTTACTAAATTTCGGAATTGGGTGTACACCAAACACCACTGAGATACATTCTCTATATTGGTGGTTTGCGTATAGAGAAATTGCTCACTCACCAATTTACTACTGATGTTGATGATAAATAAAGCAAAGTTGTCAGTAATTTTTTTTTACGTATGAATTGCTCATCATGAAATTTATTTTAGCCATTTTAGAAATGGTTTTCAGGTAAGATATTAAATTTAAAGTAAATTTTAAGAATTGAATTTTGATCCATATGGATATGAGATCATTATTCAAGTTCTTAAATATTACTTTTAATCAACAATATAATTATAAATTATTTTTAATTAATTTTCAGGGTTTTTTAGGAATTTTATGACATTTATCATGGAATTATTTCGAAAAAATGTGAGTCCGATATATTTTTAATTATAATTAATTAAATAAATCAATCAATGTATTTTTTTAAAACATTTTGGGAATAATTTTTTTTAATTTTTGTAATTTCTTTTCTGAGCTCAATATGAGAGGATTCTTTAAGGAAATCAAATCTGGAGTAAAAAGATATTGAACCAAATTCATCTGCTCTTGATATTTTCATTAAAAATATAATTTAAAAAAATTTCAACGATCTTTTTTTTTCTAAAAACATTAAAATAGAATTATTATAGAAACGCATCTCATCGTTACAATTTTACGAATCAAAAGTTTGTATGTGTTTTTTATTATAGTTGTGCTTGTGTGCATTTTTTTAATTTTCCTTCCACTTTTCAGATTTCTATAATATAAGATGTATCTCATTGAGCTATAAATGAGAACATCAACGTGAAATTAAAGTAAGTATGTATGTTTCTATAATGTAAGATTATTGATTTTTTTGTTATATTATAGGAAATGGTTCTCAGTGGTGTTTGGTGTATAAGAGTAGAAAAATATATGTTGACGTACCAGAATGGAGGTATAAAGGCCAATCAGATCAATTTTACCAATTGTCATCTCAGCAGCAGTAATTGAGTAGTCGTGTATCTGAAATCGTTATTAAAAAGTTATCAATAGCAATTGGATTAGTATATTTGTATTTGTTGTAATTGTCATTTATAGTATAAATCTAATACTAATCAATAAAGTTTTAATATTGTCTGAAATTCGTTATTGTTGTTGTTATCCCAATAAAGTTTCTTTAAAATACTTGTTGACCCAATATACTAATAAATAATAACAGTGAATATCATAATATATAAAATTTCGAATTCCAATTTAAATAAAATGTAAAATTCCGAAGAATAAAAAAACACTAAATTATTATCAAATGTAAAATAAAAAATTTTAATTCAATTTTTTATCAAATTTTTCTAATAAAAAAAATTAAAAAAGATTTTCTATTTTACAAATCAGAATTTAATTTAAAAAAAATAATTTAATCTTAATTAAAATAATTATTTTTTAGCAATTACGAGTTTTGGATTTTGGAAAATTTTAATCCATCAAATAATATTAAAATTCTTAATAATTTCTATGAATTTCAATCAATTAAAATTTTATTTCATATCCAAAGCCTGATCTAGAAATAGTGAAGACTGATTTTAAATTTCATTTTTTCGGTTGAATAATCTTCAAGTCTATATTGATGACATATTTAAACAAAACACTGATATATGCACGCGATTGACAATCGATTTTTCAGAATTTCACTCATTTTTTATCGATTTTAACTTATCTGTTTCACTTTTCCTATAGATCGAAATAAAATATTTAGATATTTAAAACAAACAAAAAAGATTTTTTCAGGATTTAAATAAAAAATATTTACTTTCAAAAGAAAATCAATTTTTACAAGCATTTTAAAACAACAAGAATGATTGAATGTTTGTTGACATTTTCAAGGATTTTTTTTCACTAAATAATTCACCGTAAATTTGAAACCTGTTAAGTTTAATTTATCAACATTTTTCTATTGGTTAGTTAATAAAAAATGCGATAAACAAAAACGAAAAGCAAAATATATTCAATTAGAAAGGTTAAAAGATTAAAATGATTCAAAACTGAAAGAAAAGGATTATTTTATAATCAAAAATTCTCTTTGAATATTGTTGTGAAATGAATTGGAGAATTCCTCCTCTTGGGATGTGCATCCAATAAGATCAGAGTGCATTTCAAACCTTTTTTTACAACAAATTCCGAAATTTAATCACCTCTATAGTTTCACGTTTGTGTGCACACCAGTTGAGGCGAGTCACCATTTACGTGAAAATGAAATTATTCAATTTCATTTACATTTCATTTACATGTATTCAATTTATTAAAAATGGTTTTCAGGTAATTTTTTTAATTTCAAGTAACTTTTAAGACTTGAATTTTGATTTTATATAATTATGATATCATTATTCAAGTTCTTAACTGTTACTCATCATTTATAATATAATATATTAATAATTAAATTTCAGGTGTTTTTTAGGAATTTTATGATATTTTATGCATTTATCTGGAAATATTTCGCTAAAATGTAAGTTAGATATTTTTATATATATATAAAAATAAAGTAATCACCAAACACATTTATTTTTTTAAGACATTTAGGAAAAAAGCGGCGTACATGAATGAAATAGTTTTTTAAATTTTTATAATCTTCTTTCTGCAGCTCCTTTTCGATGGCCTCTTTGACGATGTCAAGTCTGCTTGGGAAGTACATTGAACTGAATCCATTTGTCCTTGATATTACTTTTCTGATGCTGCCTTTGATTTTACTAAACACGCTTTCTATTGAATTGAGGAATGGGCTATATGGTGGCAGGTGTTCTATATAATTATTTGGAGATATTACTCCACTATGAATTGAAGCATTGTCATGAATGAGACGGTATCTTGTCCCATTCAATTTTGTACTTAATTCATTAAAATTTTGGTAGGTATCTTTTTTGTAGGATCCTACAATTAATTGGTGATGAATTGCACCTTTCACACCTATTACTAACAAAAATGACATGTTTTGTCCCCTGTTGTTTGAAACTATGGAGTATACTCTTTCTCCTTTTTTCTTCCTTCCGAATGTTTGAGTGGTACAGGTATTAAAACCACACTCATCAATGTAGATTAGATTTTTGTCTCGCCACACTTCTTCCAGATAACGTGTGACATAGTCCATTCAGATTTGAAGTACTCGATCAGAGTTCCTTGCTGCCACACATGGCAGATATTAAATTATTTGTTAGGAATCGAAAAATTGAAGTTTTGGAGACCGTGCAATTTTTTTGGGATAGGAAAATTCGCATTTCTTCTAAAGTGAAATAAAAATTGGCTTCGACGAAATCCAACAAATTATTTCCCTATTCTTCTGAAATAATTTGTTTTCTGCCACCTCTTTTCCCTTTGCTAACTGCCCCATATTTTTTATATTCATAAATGATTGCTTTAATTGAAGATTTGGTCATTCCTAGTAATTTTCAAATTCTTTCCAAATTGTCCCCATTTTCAAAGGCATTAATAAGCCGTATTTTGTCATTTTCTGTATATCTATGAAAATATTAATTTATTAAAATAATTTATTTAAATTTACGATTTGCGAATTTCTTTCTGTAAATCAAAAGATCTCGAAGGACCTTCAATATTTGAAATGTTGCCTTCACACATACTATAAAATATTTTAATGTTTTGTAATTTAATGAATAAAACTTACATTGTATTTTCTTCTTTTTCTCTAATGCTCAAGGTAGAGTTGTCGGAATCTAAATTAAAAGTATTTTCTTGAATTTTTTATTAATTTAAAAATTATTATATTTTAACAATTATTTATTTCGGAACAAAAACCTATATAAGAATTTTGCATGCGTGTTCAGTTATTTTTCTCTCACCATCACAAAACCTATAATAAAGTTACTAAATTTCGGAACAATAACTTTCTACACACAGGTAAGTTTGTGTGTTCCTATAATATATATTTATTGATTTTTTTTTAGATTATAGAAGTTATTAAATTTCGGAATTAGGTGTATTTTGATGTGTGTCGTGTTCGACATTGTAAATGTGTGTGTAGTGTGTGTCGGGATTGGCGTGTGGATTGGTTTTCAATTTTAAATTGCTATCCCAATTATAAGATTTTAGGTGTGCTTTATTCGCAAGAAATAATGAATATTATTTATAATTTCGACAATGATTTTCCTGTCGTTTAATGTCACTTTTTAATAGACAAACTTAATGAAATAGAACAGACTAATATTAGACCTACGCTTGAATACTATAGAACTCCTAAATATGTACAGTCTCAAGTGAATTTTCAATTTAATAACTTTAAATTATGTAAAATTGAACCAAAATACATTCCAATTAAAGAGCCGATATCAGATATCACAAAGTCAGATGAATGTCAAGAAATAGGATCAGGTCAATTTGGAAGAAAATGGCATCTTTAATTCAGAAACAAATTTTACTATTTTAATTCCTTGCTACAAGTTTATTTCAATATTGTTGAACTAAAATAAGTTACAGTTGAGAAAGTCATTATCAACATAATTACTTAATATAATTAAAAACAACGGCTTACTATTATTCCTCCTTTGAGGTATATAAATATTTATAAAAATAAATTTAACTGTTATGATTGTTGAATATTTATATAATATTATTGAGTATAGAAAACTTGTAAAATAAATTTAAAATCATTTTCAAATTGTGTATAAAAAATTGATAATTATTGAGAAGAGGTATTGAGGTATTGTGTGAGGTATTGAAGATTAAATCACAATTCCTAAAATATCAATAAATCATAGCAATTACGTCACTATTTGTCTCCCATATGATGAGGAGAATACTTTGTTAAAATGTATTTCTATTTTTTGGCTAATTTTTACATAATATTTATAAAATTTTAATTAATTAACATGATTTGGACTAAAATGAGAAAAACAACATGTAAAAATCAAGCAATATTATATGAAATGCTAACAAAAAGTAATCGTAATAATAATAAAAAGACTTCGGAAAAAACATTTTCCAGGTGAATATAAATAATTTTTTACCAACTCATTTTGATGATTTTTCAAGCTCGACTTGATGGAATCAAATTAGCAAGTTGAAAATTGTCAGCGACACGAATCAAACAACAACTCGTAAATCAAACCTGACATTTATTTACAAAATCCGAATACATTTTCAAATGTTAATATAGACAATTCATAGTGGGAGGGGGGGACTGAGTTCTCATTATTTCTCATGGGAGGTTTCTATCTTGAATAGATAATCCATTATCAATTCTGGGAACTTTATTGCGAAATAAACTTTTTTCCATTATTGTTTTATTAGTGTTGCATGCTCAACATTAATGGAGGTTAGGAAGATTATTATTTCCAGAATCATTTGATTTGGGTTTATATTTATAAATGTTATTTTATTAGTTGCAACAAATGCAATGAGATTCTCGCAAATTTGTAATTTAAATTATTTTGTTTCAGTGTTGACAAAATATTATTATTAGTATTTTTATTGTTATTATTAAAAAGCTTGACTATGAATCAGTAAATATATCGATGTTTTTGTGATATTCACAAATTTTCGGCATTGACGTTTTCAAGTGATTTATTATTATTATTATTTTATTATTATTATTATTATTATTATTATTATTATTATTATTATTATTATTATTATTATTATTATTATTACTATTATTGCTAAAACGGAGAAGGAAGAAAAGAACCAATTGGAAAGATATATTTCTTGTTGACGGAGTTATTTTAATAAATTGGCAATGAATATATTGTAAAAGTAGAAAAAACAGTAACAAAAATTTGTTGAAGAAAACGAACTGCTGTTTGAAATTGTTTTCATTGAAAAGATCCCCACCAATAAATGAATTAATTTCAATGGTGAAAATGCCTGAACTGACAGTGCTTACAGCCACCTCGTACATTTATACAAGTTATTCATTCATGTCTCCGTTTTGTTACCTTTCCTAATTAGGTGAAATATCATTTTAATTAGGCTTTTAATACATGAATGGTGAACCTTAAGCAACTGTAATTATATCGCCTGTCGTTAAGCCATATAATTGCTACTGTAAATTATTTGATCACATATGTTATTTATATGACATTTATAATATAAATTATGATGTATTCTTCTTCTTCTTCTTCTTCTTCTTCTTCTTCTTCTTATTATTATTATTATTATTATTATTATTATTATTATTATTATTATTATTATTATTATTATTATTATTATTATTATTATTATTATTATTATTATTATTATTATTATTATTATTATTATTATTATTATTATTATTATTATTACTATCCCATGATATGAATAATTTTGAATATAACGAAATAATAACAGTGAAGAATATTCGTTGTCGACTTAATATGATTAAATTACAGGTCTTGTATTATTCATGTTACGGCTGTCGTCATTATTAAGGAAATCCTGTCAAAAAAATATTCCTAATACATCTTACAATGATTAACTGTCATTGAATTATATTTCACATTTTATTGGAAAAGTCAGCTTTTTATTTATAATCTTATACATGTATATTATACATTTTCCTATAATTGCCTATGAAATGCCCAAGTTTACAAAACAACTTACTTTTTATAACAAATTATAACTTTTTTGATGTATATACATTTCTTAAGCAAGTTATTCAAACCCACATTAAGCTATGTATGTCCATGTATATGTATCACAGAATATGGAACCTAAATATTGAACATTCCTTCATATATTTTACTATTTTAACATAATTAATGATACAATTATATAGAAAAGTAATTTTGGTTTATTATGTCCATGGGCCTATACGACATGTATCAGTGTCATTTATTTGATTATTTTGTTCTCTAATTGTCAAATCATAATTTCAATTAATTATTTTGATTAATGCTTAATTAAAAATATGATAACTAAATCTATTTTATCAAAATGCTGTGAACACGCGTGTTTTGAATGTCTTTAAATAGTTATGATGTAAAATTTGGGATTGCTGTTTTTTGGATGAATTGAATGATTACAATTGTTACCGAAAATATTTTGCTATTTTGATTAATATTAAGATAATTTTAAGTGTGAATTAAATATTTAAATTATTAAATTTGAACATTTCTTTTAATTTTATATGACTATGAATTATATATAAAAAATTTTTAAATATATATATATATATATAACAGTCTTATACAAAGCACTTTTGTAAAGTTAATTACAAAAATAAATTTAATTTAAATAAAAAAATTCAAGTGATCATTTTAGGAAGTGAACCAGTAAAAAAATAAGTATTGATGATTTTAAGATCTTGTCGAAGAGTTTGAGCAATTACTGGGAACGAGTAACGTGCGAGGCTATGTTAATTAGATCTTTAAATCCTATAATTAATATTCAAAGTGCCCAGTCTACAGGGATTTTGTATGTATTTAAATAATTTAACTTGTATATTTAATAATTGGGATGATTTTATTCTTTGTTAAATGCTTTTTATAAAAAGAATTTTTAATTTTTAAATTTAAATTTATTATTTAACTAAACTTTAAAAGAAATGTTATGCATGAGAGTATTAACAATTTTGTTCAGTTTTTAAAATTAAAATAATTTTTATATGATTGAAAACATGTTTTGTTAAATTTTATTAAAATATTTTTTAATTTGACACAATTTGATTACGATTATTATTTGTTAATTTGTTTGAATATTCTTATTTTCATTTAGTTGTTATAAAAACAATTCCTAGCGTGTTAAACAGTCGAAATAGCAATGTTATTTTTTAATATACTTAGTTGGCGATTTTCTATTGTTAGAATTTGTAGTATTTATCAATTCTGTTTAAATCACATTAAATTATTAAAAATATTAACTAAAAATCAAAAACTAATTACTTTAATTACAATGACGTAAATAATATAAATTTTTTTATATTTTATAAAGTGATGATTAGTAGTGATAATTTAAGCCTTTTGCTGCGAATAATGTATTTAATGAAAATAATTTTGACTATAAGATAGTCATTGACAAGGAATATCTTATAATCGAAAATATTTTCATTAAATACATTATTTACAGCAAAAGCCTTAAATTGTCATTTTATTGTTTGATATTTTATTATAAACAAAATAATTATTACTTTATTTATATTAAAAATGTAACAATTTTATCGAATTCATAGAAAAAGACATTAATGACTAACGAAATGACATTTGCTTTTGAACGAAGTTTTTGTTGTTATGTTTTCGAATGAAGTTTGTGTTGATTAAAACCAATTTTTAACAAAAGTTAAGCCATATTCACATTGCGTATGAGAGTTTTATTTTATTTTTTTAACGCATTGTAGATCAAATGGTAACGCTTTATGTAATTAAAACAATTTCAAAGTTTTCTATAAAAACTAATAATAATAAAACTTTTATATGACATTTTAAAATTGTTTTTATGGAAATTTATAAATCATAAAATCAAAAGGGTTTACTACGTAAGGAATTCCGCTTTATTTGCTCATTTCCATTTATAATTGTCTTATTTCTTTTTGTGAAAAATATGTAACCCTATGAACTAATGGGTGTATAAGTTATATAAAGTAGAATAAAACACTGTGGATTTTATCATTTCCTTCTGAATTCATTAACCAACATTAATTCGTATTTAAAACATTCTGAAATATTAATGTTTTAATATTTGCTATATTTTAAGATATTCATAAAATAATACGCATAAGAAATGTCTGATGTTCACAATTTTTTAGGACATGAAAGGTTTTCTCGAAATAAATTTCACTGCTTCAGATGTCAACAGTGACTATTATGTACAACTGATAAAGGAAGCTAGAAGAAAGGGCAGAAAAAAGGAAATAATGAACAATGGATGACAATGCCCTAATCCACACATCCCACCTGATCACAGTAGCAATTGACTGGTGCTTTATCCACCATGCTATCCCGACCTCGCACATTATGATTTTCATCTCTTCTGGTAACTGAAGAAGGATTTGGAGAGAAATTCTTTGATTGTGCCTGTGATTTTCAGCTGCAAGTCACGAATTTGCTGACTTCAAACCCAAAACCCTTTATGAAAAGTGCATATTAGGCTTATTTTCAAGATGGAGTAATTTTGTGGAAGTTGGCGGGGCTTACATTGAGAAATAAACCTTTACATATCGCTTGGTGTTGTTTATGCATTATAAACTTTAATAATTTATTATTATAAGAACATTTTTCAATTTTCACCACTGATTTCTTTTCAATTGACATTGTATTTATTGTACCAAATAAATTTTTTTAATATTTAAAATTAAAATTTTCTTATAAACTTACATTAAATTTAATTTTGAAAAATTCCTAATTTTAAAATTTTAACTCTTTTTCTGATAATTTATTTTTATTAGAATTTAATTTATAAAAATAATTGAAAATAATTTAATAATTTATTTTCCAAAATCCTTAATGGAAAATTTTAATTGACAAAAACGCTAATCAACAAAACATTTAAATTCTTTTTCACAGTTTTTCACCAATTTTTACAATTTAAAATTTCTCATTTGAAAATCAGTAGGCTGAAGAATTTTGTGAAAACGATTTGCAAATTGTTAACAAAGGAGGCCATTGTAAGTGAAAATTAATATTTTTAGAATAATAGAATGGCTTTATTAAAACAAATTGCATGACAATTTTTTAAAAAATAATTTTAAAATAATTTTGATGAAAAAATTAATAATGATATATATATATATATATATATTTGTTGTATATATATGTGTTTAATAATCCACGTTTCTCGACACTGAACAGGGTATCTATGCTGAGAGGGCAACTCGTACACTTCATCGGCCACCTCATAATCTGACAGACAAATGGAACCTGTATCATTAGCTGCGGCGATTTTCTTGACTTGTAATTTCTCAATATCTGCCTCATTTGCTGGTAGAGCACCACTCTGTTCAAATCGATTCATAATACTCGTTACAAAATTCTCGAAACTGATCTGAAAATATGTAATCTGACGAATCGGATCTCAAATCCAGCGGCAGCAATCCACCAAATAAATTTGATATTAGTTGGCCAAAAACACTATTTCTATTATCAGGATCTCTTGAAGTAATAAAAAAGGAACCATCAGTTTCGTTTGTAGTACTTCCACCAGGAGTATGACGAAAAAGATAAAAAACATTCAAGGCGTCATCATCACTTTCCATTGAGTTATCAGATTCAATTCTTTCAATAAATCCATCATTGCACGTCACACATTTACCATTTTTTACAATTCTCGAACAATCTAAATCAATATTCCAGCAATTCTCTGATTACTTTAAACAAATTCAAAATCGATAAAAACCTTCACAATAAAAAACCGAATTATTATTCCACAATTGTCCGCGTCTGTGTGCGCACACAGATCAATCCAAAAAAAAGTAAAAAGCGCGCACAGACGCGAGAACCGATAATTAACCATATATGTATATATTTGTATATAGTTATAAGAGTATGTTAATAGATATTGTAGTACCCAGCCAAATCACCAGTAAATAAACAGTCTCGGTACAGCTGGGTGAATGTGTGTAGTATGGCTACAATGTAAATAATAAGCTAACAATAACAATTATACAACTTTGAACTTTTATTCATAAAATAATTAAAATAAGGATCTTTACTTACTGGACAAAGACAAGCCTGAAATGTTCTAGATCACGATATTGTAATTCAAATTTTTGTTGGATAATGTACCTACTATATTGTCTTGGCGATCTAATCTCGTTTGGTTATTTTTCGAAATTCTTTACTATTTACTGGGCTTTATTTCAGTTATTTTTTTCCTGGATCAATTGATGTTTTCGGCTTTATTTCTGTCACTTTCTTTACTGTGACAATTGAAAAATATTTCACTTAATATACTTGATATAACTTATTTCGATCAATGGTTCCCGAGATCTAACAAAAAATACTATATAGTAATTCTCTATAGTAATAGTTTACTATAGAGAATTGAAAAATTAAAAAAATAATCAAACAAAAAATCAAAGAATTAAAAATTGGAAACTTATACAGCTGAAGATATACCAGAGTTTCGCTAAATAAAACGATGAATTTGAAAGTCATCATACACTCAAAGATAAAGATAAAAATTCTCGAAAATCACAGTAAACAACTTACAATATACAAAGATCTTAACAATAGTTTTGGAGTCTCTTTCAAAGAGGCATTGAATTTCTATCTATCCATTTCCTTCGAATTCCAGGAACTAACAGAATATAAGATCTTAAGATTGAACCAATAGTTTTAGATTCTGGTTCGCAGAAGTATTAGAATCCCAACTCTCTATTTCCCACAAATTACAGGAAAGAACTGACCAATAATTCTATAGGGAAAATATTAGATCTGGAACCACATCCACCGAAACTACAGAATACGAACACTTTTATACATCCTCCCCTACAAGGTTCTTACTTTTTGTAAATAAAAGTTGTAATTTTATTTTATTGTTATTATTATTTATTTAATTGTCATAATTTTTTACCTTACGTACACGCACCCCGATTGTCCCATCGCACCTTTTTTATCGGTGACTCTATCTCTTCCCGCACACAATCACACATTCCATAAATACCCATATACATACCTTCGAACACTACTACAAATATATATATATATAACAAATATATATATATATATATATTAATTTTGAAAAGCTGAAATGAAATTTATAAAAATGTTTATTTTGATCAATAGATTGAAAATTTGTTTAACCCTCCAGAGGGCGCGTTGGGTCTCACAGACCCAGACGATCTTTTTTTGCGTAAAAAATATTTTGTGGCGTAGCATCAATTCAGAACATTCTGTAGCTGATTCATTTCAGCTTTACTTTAATTTCGACCAAAATCATTAATACATTATTAAATCATTATAATTTTAGACAACAGTCTTTACTATTTTTGAAAATAAAATAATCATGGATCCAGTTGAAAAAGAAAACGAAAGAATCCGACAGCTACTGGAGACAATTGTTGTGAGTTCTGATGAAACTGATGATGATAGTGACGCAGGTAAGGAAGACAATTTGGAGGTTAGACGTGAATCTACTGATACTGAACAAGAAATGAGTGACGTAGCTTCTGAGGATGAGTTGGATACAGATGGTTTAGACTACTATACTGGTAAAGATGGTGAGACAGTTTGGAAAAAAAGGAAATTCAGAGCAAATGTTAGAACTCGCGCTGACAACATTATTACGGAACCAACTGGTGTGAAGGGCTCTGCCAAACATGCTAAATCTTCAAAGGATTGTTGGAGCTGTTTTTTTGATGAAAGTATCATGAATATCTTAGTGGAATGCACGAATATATATATAAATAAAAATAAGGCAAGCTGTTCAAGAGATAGAGATGCAAAAAACACTTCAAAAGAACAGTGCGAACAGTGTCTTTCTGATGATCAATAGCTTGCTTCACAGTGTGCAGTTTCTTTTGTGCAATGAATAATTCCTTCCTGTGTTTTTTCATAAATTGTTGAATATTTTGAATGTAAAAGCTTGTTTATAAAGTAATAAATCTTTTAAAATTTAATATTGCTTTCTTTTGCCAATCAATAAGTCTATAAATCATGGGAAAACAATATTGGGTCTGTGAGACCCAACGTGCGCATCCATGTAATTTTTTTAGCGCGCGCTCTGCAGGGTTAAATAAACGAAAGGAGGCAATGAAGTTTAATAAAGATTATAAAAAAAGCCTTATGAATTTAGATTTACAAAATGACCAAAATGAGCTTTGTTGTTGCTAGCAATTATTATTATTATTATTATTATTATTATTATTATTATTATTATTATTATTATTATTATTATTATTATTATTATTATTATTATTATTATTATTATTATTATTATTATTATTATTATTAGTATTATTATTATTAATATGAAAGTATATTTTTAACGGCATTTCTTATTTCATTTGAACAATAAATATTTAATTAAAGAATTCGGAAAAATTAGATTAAAGCTCCTACAATTTAGAAATATCTGATTATCAAAACGGGAAATAATTAAATTGGGTTTAGCCCGCAAGCGCGCGTTTCCTGTAATATAATAAAGGAGTGAAAGTGGTCAAACATCTGCTTGAGTATATTTGAAAATATTAAGTCAAAATAAGGGGAAATTTGAAGTGGACGTTGCAAATGTTTATTAAATTTGAGTCACATTGTAATATAAAATAAAATGATTTTAACAAATAATGAAAGCAATATTTCTGAAATTTCATAAGTAAATAGTATTGTACACTCTATATCCTATCGGAACCCTCGACTCTCACAACTTTTTTAGGCGAATAGAGGAGCACATTTTGTTTAATTAACTTAATTAACCCCTTAACGCACAATTTAAAAAAAACGACCAAAAAAACAATTTTTTTTCTTTAAGAAAATATATATTTGGACCAATTTCAATAAATAACAATATAATGTAACAATAAAATAATAATATTTATTAGCTGAAAAATAATAAACTAAAACTATTCAAAAACTATCACGTCACTGCACATTTTGTCGGTTTTGCGCGAACGTATATATACGTCAGTGCGCATTAAGGGGTTAAGTTTAATATTTGTTTAAATTGATGATTATGTAATATTTAAATTTTGGTATTAATTGACAATCGCATAATATTTTTTTTTAATTTCTTGCTTAATCGATGATTACATCATCAATTTTAATTTTAAGAAAGGTCACATTTCAGCTAAGAGTGGAATGAAATGTTTCGAGTGTGGCGGAGCGCACCAAGCAAGATTCTGCGATAAAAGGAACAAGTTTAGGCATTTCCAAGAAGAATGCGAGGAGGATATAAGAATTGAAATTACAGATACAGTAGATTCGAATTCACAGGAAAATAACTGTACTGCAATGACAAACGATAATTGAAGTGAGCAAAGAACAACAAGGATGATAAGAGGTCTTGCGACAAAACCAACATAGGAAGAGAAATATGCTAATTTTATCAATGGTGAGGGTAAAAAACCAAAGAAACATTTGAAGAAATACAAATCAACACTGATTTCTGTTAACAGACATGAGAAGGCCAGAAATAAACTAGTTACAGAATGTGCGATTGGAAATCGACAGGTGAAAGTCATGTTTGATTCAGGAACAGATCTCAATGTTATAAGTCAAGAGTTAGTGTACGATATTGTTAAAAATAACCCAGCACTAAGAGTTTACAATTCAACGACACAAATCACATGCGCTAACCGAAGTACAATGCAATGTACCGGTAAGATTAAGTTAAATATTTCCATCGGACCTATATTAACGAGTCATGTTTTTGACATTATGCCTAATATATTTCCACATATTTTTATAAGACTTAGATGCATGAAAGAACACGGAATTATTATTGATGCAGCAAATGACGGAATTGAATTGCAAGGGATTAAGATTCCATTTTTATCTAAGCCAATTTCTGCTTCATCTTTATACGAATAAGAACCGCACTTGGGAGTTGGAGTGCGGTTGTGAGGAGTGGGAGGCTCAGCGAGATTATTATTATCGAGTTATTTTATCGAACAATATAGAAAGGAGCAATGCTGGTGAATATTTCATCAAATGTATGGTGGTTAATGATCGTAGGGAGAAAATTGATGATTTTAATAAGATTTGTATATTAAATGGAAAAAGATCGAGGATGGCAGATATTACATATAAACGGTTTATGCTATTATCTTTTATCATAGTTATGTAAACATATTAATAAACTGAATCATACTCCTGTCCAAGAATACCCTGAATATTAACTTTAACATTAACCCCACGTTCTAACGGGGTTGGTGAAGCAAAGCGAACAGGGGCAGAGCCCCTAGTAATAGTAATAATAATAATAATAATAATAATAATAATAATAATAATAATAATAATAATAATAATAATAATAATAATAATAATAATAATAATAATAATAATAATAATAATAATAATAATAATAAAAATAATAATAAAAATAACTCCTGGGAGCTTAATGTATGATATATACATTTGAAGGTTAAGGACACACCTAGACCTTCGAGGGTATGACCAATGGATAGAGCTTTTCAAGACCTTTCGAATGATACCCTTGATTGAAGGTCTTACCATATTTGACCTTTGGAAATTCAAATTTAAAAATATGATGAGTCATACCTCCTCATTGTAACCTACTATCATTCTCACAATTCAAAGAATCAGCTGAAGATATAACGGATATTATTTAAATAAAACTTTGTTAAAAAATTTGTTTTATTGATTATTTTTAGAATTAAATGTATAATAAGTTTGACTAATTTATTTTTATATTTTGAACATTTTTGTCTCAGTTTACGTAAATTAGTAAAAAAGGAGTAATAAGAATTACAGATAAGAATTAATAATTTAAATTTAAACTAAAATAAATTAAATAACAAAATAAAAAAATTAATAAACAAATAAAATTATAATAATTAATTAATTAAATAAAAATAATGAAATAAAAGCTCATATATACCTACTATATTATCTGTTACAAGTACATTAAATATAGGCTGGGTTGTTGAGAGTGAAGATCCAGGATTTGATGAAACTGATCAGGAAGTGACTCAAAAAATTGGTGATGACGATAATACTCAAGAAATTGATGAAAAAACACCCAAGAACTTGATAGAGAAAACAATCAAGAAATTGATGGAGAAATTGATGAACCTAACGATTGTGTAGATCATTTCGTTGAAAATATTATGAAATGTGGAGATAACGATTGTGAATGTGTTAATAAATGTTTCATTTTAATATTTTATTTTAATACATAAGAAAAAATAAAAAAATTAATATTTATTTAAATATTTACAAAACATATACAATATAGCAACTCCTGTTGCGAGTTTAATATAGCTTTTGATTTTTGTTTTGATTTCATCTGTTTCTTTCGCATTGCGGGCGAGTTGAATGATTGTAACCCATCCACCATTGTACTTTATCCACGGTTAAAACATGGATTTAATTATTTAAAAATGAATAATAATAATAATAATAATATTTTAAAAATAAAACCTCTAGGAAAAAGATTATCCGAAAGAATGGAGAATTTAGAAAACAGCCATGACCTATCATTTCCATATATCCAATCGACACAACTTAAAAAAATCACTTGTTGAAAATAAAAAGAATATGAAAATTATTGATAAGAAATATGATCATTTGTTAAGAAATAATGAATTAATAATATTCGAAATTCAAACAATGAAAGGATCGATAGAAAATCTGAAAACCAATTCAACGTTACCTATTTCAAACAATAGAGCCGCAAATATCAGCACATCAATATTTAGATTACCATTGTTAATTTTAAATTATTTTATTGTTTAATAAATGTATTTTGAATTACCTTTTGTTTGATATACATATTATAAGGTTTTAAAAATTTGAACCCTAAACCCTTCGATGGTATGACCATTATACTTGCCTTTCAAATACCTTTCGAATGATATATATATATATATAATAAGTTTTGAGAAAATTTGAAGGTTGAGGACACACCATACACCTTCGATTGTATGACCATTGGATAGAGCTCTTCAAGACCTTTCGAATGATACATATAAGGAAACCTTAAAATTTGAATTTAAAAATTAAAAATATTTAAAATATGTCATCGATGGATCACCTATATGAGTTACCCGATGAGAGCGAGTAGTCATGCCAATGAGTCATCAAAAATTAAAAGAAATTCAATTATTTCTCGAAATTCAATACCAATGGCAATAACTGAAGCACCGAAGGTTGCACAAAAACCATGGAGAAACTGGATATCGAAATTCGGTGTTCCAGAGAGAATACACTAAAATACTGTAAAGTCTTGGGAATTCAAAAAACCTTCACTTCACTATATTAACCTCAAACTGATGGTCTGGTGGAAAGATTGTTTGGAACGGCTAAAAGTATGATAGAAGTGGTGTTGTAAGAAAGAAAGACGAGGGATTGGAGCATGATTCTACCAATTTGGTATAAAGAACCACTAAACAGAAAACGACAAAGCATTCCCCATATGAGATAGTATTTTGAAAGAAAGCAAGACTTCCAATCGGACCGACACGAGTATTAGGAGAGAAAGTTACAAATTATGA
>CAUHTR010005030.1:12500-23499 GCA_959609185.1 Schmidtea polychroa | reverse complement strand
ACGCCCTCCACATTTCCACTCATCAAGTGCTCCTTGAAACATTCAAATTTACTACAATACAAATTATCCGACAGCCTCCAAATTAACAAATCCTCACCTCATCTCGATATTTTATCCCTTTTATTGGCTAATAATAATAAATATTAATAATATTAACTTAGAAAAATTAATTATAATAACAATCTAAATTCATCAAAACAAAATAGTTAATAACAAATTAATTTAATTAATAATTCAAAAATATTAAATATGAATTATTAGGAATTAATCAAACCTAATTAATAAAAATAATAATTTAAATAACAATTTATGTAACAATAATTCTTACTTCCTAAAACAACTGAAATAATTATAAACCAAATAAATTCTCAAAGTCAAACTGTAAATTTGATGTGACAAAACAAATAAATTGCAATAAAATGGGTACATAAATAATAAATATTTTAAATTTGATATTTATCATATATAATTTGTCATATTTATTTATTCTTTTATCAATTCAATAATTTTTATATAAATGTTTAAGATTATATATCAAACCAATATATAATGTTAGAAGTTAAAATAAAATGTTAAATTAAAATTATTTCATGATTTAATTTTGTAAAATTTAAAGTGAAACTTAAATTATTTGAAATATATTAGAATTAACATACCGTATTTTAGCGAATATAGTGCGCTCCCCTGGTTAGCGCGCACCTAAATTTCGCGCTCGATTCGGAAAAAAAGTTTGAAAAATACCGTATTTTAGCGAATTTTGACCCGTCTTATATAATGCGCATCGGTATTTTAGAAAAAAATATACAAAAAAAAGTGCGCACTATAATCGCTAAAATACGGTAGTTTAATTTTGAAAAAAAAATATTTTTTAATAAAATTTCAATTCAAATATGAATGTGGTTGAAAATGAAAGAGAAAATGTCCCAAGAATATTTATACCGTTTGGTATTGCAGTAGCACCAGGAACATTTCAAGAATTAATGACGAAAATATTGAAAGATTTATGGAAAGATGGAGTGATGGTATATTTAGACGACATACTAATATTCACAAAGACAGAAGAACACTATAACGTATTTGGAAGAGTTCTAGGGAAGATCTCAACAGCAGGACTAAGATTGAACCCCGAAAAATGTCAAATATTTAGGAAAGAAGAGACGTGTCTGGGGACATAATAAATAAAGATGGCATACAAACTGATCATACTAAGTAAGAAGAAATATAATCATTTCAAAAGCCAAAATGCGTAAAGAATCTGAGGAGCTTTTTTGGGTATCTGTAAATATTATCGACGGTTCATAAAAGACTATGCAAAGGCAAGAGAACTAGATGGCAGATGCGGAAAAAACAATGAGAAAAGAATATGGACAGAAATGTGTGTAAACGCTTTAGGGGGAATGAAAGAAGCATTGGTAATCGTCCAGTATTTGTATTTCCAGATTTCAGAAAATAATTTTTATTAGACACAGACGCAAGCTTCGATACTATTGGAGCAGTTCTTTCGCAAAAAGGATGAAAAAGGACAACAACATGTCATTGCATATGATTCACATGCGATGAGTAGCCACAAAAAGCATACTGAATTACCAGGGAAAAATTATTGTCAATATACTATTTTTGTAAACATTTCAACCATTACTTATATGGTAAAAGATTCTTAGTGAGAACGGATCATAAAGCTATCGGATCATAAAGAGTACTGCACCATTCGAGAAGATATATACGGACATATATGGGCCATTGAAAGAAAAGTGCAATAAAAAGAAGTATATTTGCGGAGTCATCGACCACTATAGTAAATACATCTTATTAACGGTCATAAACAAGCAAGACGAAAAAACAATTAATGAGACTTTATTAAATAGATGGATATTAAAGTTTGTAACTCCAAAATAACTTCATGTAGATTGTGGGAAGAACTTTGAAGCAAGAAGTATTAAGGAACTAGCAAAGGCAGCTGGTATAGAATTAATATTCTCAAGCCCATGTCACCCTAACATGAATAGTATTATTGAAAGACATTTCAGAACAATGAGAGAGTAACGCGTCATTGAGTGAAAGAGAAAGAAAAAACTAGGCTGATTTAGTACCAGAAATTGAATATACTTTAAATGCAACAGTTCAAAAAACAACGCGAGTAAGTCCAGCAGAGATTATATTTGGAAGGAAAATCGACCGAATGAAATGGTACACGAATAAAGGAATAAATAGAAAGAATATGGAAAAAGGAATAGAGGATAAAACACTAATGCCAAATGGAAGCAAAACAGTGAGAAACATCGAAATGGAAGATATGGTTTTGATCAAACAAGAAATTAGAAATAAAGTCGAAGCAAGGTGGGAAGGGCCGTACAAAGTGATAAAGAAAATACATGAACGGAGCTATTTACTTAAAGATCAAAATGGGAAGACGGTAGTTAGAAATGTTGAGAAGATCAAACATGTTAAAAAAAGGGAATGTGAGAAGTTTAAATAAATATGTTAAATTAAAATTATTTCCTGATTTAATTTTGTAAAATTAAAAGTGAAACTTAAATTATTTGAAATATAATAGAATAAAAATGGTTTAATTTTGAAATAAATAATTTTTAATAAAATTTCAATTCAAGTATGAATGTGGTATGTTGATATTTGGTTGAAAATGAAAAAGAAAATGTCACAAGAATATTTGTTTATATAAGTAGATTTAATGAAATATAATTTTGGATTTATTTAGTCTTAGTAATTTATTTGATGGCAGATAGGGTTACCAACTGTATGCTTTTGAAGCGTAACCTACGCTTTTCGTGTAAAAAACAATCATGTATACGTTATACGCACGCTTTTCATAGATATACGAAAAAATGCGCTTTTAGCATGCTGGGATAAAAATATCATCAATTTTTGGTTCGATTGTGTAAAAAAATTGCTTTCCAAATTGAAACGGCAGAATGTTTTCCAAATTCATATTTAAATTTGATTATTTACCTACGTTTATAAAAAATATTTGTTTAGTCAACAATTTATAAAAAATATTTGTTTGTTTTTTTTATAATAAAAGAGGTTTGTTATTTTCAAGCGATTGTAACTGATGGAATGGGTGTAATAATTTATAACTGTGTTACAATTCAGTGAATATAGGAGCATGGGAATAATAGTAGTATTTAAAATATTTTTATCTACTGACATAACACAGTTTTAGAGATTTGAATGACGATCATTGCAATCTGAAGTAAAAGTCTTTCTTATTAGTTTCATTGCTACGACTGAGATTGGCGTAAGCAAACAAGTGGCCATTATTAAATGTAAAATCTGTGCATAGGAAAGATATTCACGAATTAAACTCGATATTGGTTCAAAAAATGGTTTGGTGATTCTGTTTTACACTTGAAATGCGAACTGATATTTCCATAAGTTAAACTTTGAACACTGATGAAACACAAATATATGAAAAATGTTGGCGTTACGGGATAGAAAATATTTCAAATTTGATAGGTTTATAGTCTACATAGTGGTCAAATTCCTTTAAATGCGTCTGTTGGGTTAGAACTGATTTCTAGACCCGAAATTCTAATTTTTGACTAGAATGCGTAGGTACATAGCACGCAAAAAGCAAAAATTACAGTTAAATATAAAAAAATGCATCAAGTAAACAATATTAATCAAGAGGGAAAACAACAAAAATATAAACACAGAAATTAAATAAATTAATACAAATGCAAGAAGTAGTGCAAGAATCTAACTCAAAAATAGCAAAGAAACACAGAAATACAAAAAACAGAAAGATGGTAAAACATCGAAAAATTCTAGAAAATCCCAGAACATTTCATCAGAAAAGCCATCTAAAGCAATAAAAGTCAGAAAAATAAATAAATTAGTAATAAAAATAAAAGTTCTTAGAAAGAAATTAGGAAAAACATCATTAAAATAAAAATTAATTTAAAATTAATATGGAATGTTCTGGAACCGTTCCAAATCCATCATGGAGGTAAATTTAGCAAGAAATAATTAGAAAATAAAAATTTAAAAATAAAAATAAAAATTATGGCGCAAAAATTGCCATTAAAATATATCAAAAATAGAAAATAGAAAATTCTAGAATAAAAAGAATTCGAGTTTGTTTTAATGCATCAATACATACACGCGTACTTGCACACACAAAAATAGGTATATATACCAACGCATTTTGGTCACAATTTAATCTTTATGCCAAAAAAGTTTTCTTTACGGTCAATTTTATCGGGAATATTCAGTAAGAATGATTTATTGTTTAGTTATTATTCTATTATTATTAATATGATTATGACTATTAACCTTTGAATTTATTTTCTATTAGTATGCAAGAGAGATCAAAGCCGAATTGATTGATTTTCGATTTTGATCCGCCTTACATCCAAGTTATTAAAATTCAACGTCACTGAGCACGCAGCCTTGACGTATGCAGGCCACTGCCTGGCACGCACATCAGTATTATAAATGGTGGGGTCGTCGGAGGTCGTACCGACTCAGTGGTATACGCCACTGGGTTCGTCGATGAATCACCTCCGGGCGATGGAGTTCTCAGAACTCGTTATCGTTATTATAATACGGTAGTATATTACCGACGTACATACACATTAGGGCTTGTCGTAAGGAGCACAATGATCGACCTTTTCATGCATAATGATACACATTTAATATACACATAATATACACATCTAAAATCAACACAAATACAGTACCCTAGGAATGATAAACGGAGTATAACTCCAGACTCAATTAATCACAATGTCGGACACAAATTGTAGTTGGCTAAACCTAAATTACAAAAGATATCAAATTATGCACGGATTTCCATTATGCCTATGCATTTCGAACTGAAAATTACAAATTAAAGGAAAGTGGAATAAACCTTCAATTACTGCAATGATACTCCCAATGCTCAGAGATAATGAATGAATAACCACAAAGAAAGACTAAATGTCGTAAGCGGAAAATGGGGCAAAGAAAACGACTACAGTTTGGGACAATTCGAAATGCATATGCGTAATTCAGGAATTCACAATTCATTTAATTAACAAAAAATCAATTTGCCGATTATAAAATTAATCGAATTTGTATCAGTGAACCTTTTCTTAAATTATAAATCGGATACTGATGAATTCTAAACTCAGGAATAGTTTTATTTCTAACTTCATAAATAACGATTTATTTTTGATCTTTGCGAATAATTATATACGATAATTTTATATCTACTATGCTTAACATTTTTTATAATTATATATAAAAATTTTATAGTTAGCTTTATTCATAACCCTGCTTATAATTATATACGATTATATTACCATACCCACATGTTTAGAACCTATAAATATCATATTAGGGTTACTTCTAACTTCATTAAATTATACTTATTAAAATATCTTATGATGCCAAAATATTCATCCATAATCCTTATAAAAATTTAATGACTTTATCATATGAATATTCATAAAACTTAGTTATAACTTGTGATATGAATCGGTAGTGAATTCATAAATTGGTACTCTAAAATTTTATAAATCCCTCTACAACGACCTGCACTTACACTCTCATAGTAACATCGTCTATGTGTATTACCTATGACCAAAACTTTATAAATTAGCTCTTATGGATAAGACATCTATTTGAATATTCTTATATTAATAATCCCTATATATATCTACATATATTACTTATGAATTTATAAATTAAAGTTCTATAGACCACCCCGATAATGAATATACTAATACTACTTATCGATTCTACTTATAAATATATACTTCTTATAAATTTTATATATTCTAATTTTATAAATCACCCCCCCCCCCATAACTACTTATGTATAGTTATTCATAATAATATTCCTTATATATACTACTGATAAAATTTATAAACTATAAAGTAACCCCTATAATATCTTATATGTCAATACTAGTATTAATATTACTATTTCTTAAAATCAATAAATTATAAATCTTCCAATCACTCCCCCCCATAATGACTTATATATAGCTGTACGTAGTAAGACTACTTATATACACTACTTATAAAAATTACAAATGATAATAATTATTAATCACCTCCTTTATAACTACGGATACAGCTGCATTTATGCCCTTGTGTATGTGCATATATGTGCGTGTACATGTATACATTACTTCTAAATAGAAAACATAACAATTTCAACCTTATCAACTACCTTCCAGAATCAGGTACATCGAAGATTATGCTAACACTACGTACCTTATATATACTACTTAGATCCATCGTTTACAATTAGAAAATTTCTCGATCTTAAACCATATATATCACCCCCTATAGCCCAGTGATATCTATAATCATACTATTATTTCAATACATTATTTGTGAATAGAAGAATGTACATTTTAAAATTCTGTAAAGTTGGAAATATGCGAAACCACCTCCTGTAGTAACCGGTAGGCCTCCATCTATGCTAACGCTGCTTTGCATTTCTCACGAACAAAATTTATAAATCAAAATTTTATAATTCGCCTTTAAATTATGCGGTATATCTATATCCCCACTAAACCTCCATATCCCACTTACAAACAAAAGAATTTATAGTTTTATATGTATCTATAATTATCGTAATATTCCTGACGTACCACTCGTAGAGAAAAAACCAATAATGCTGCGCATCTCAAATCATAATTGATAACTTGGTAAGTAATTACCTGTAGTTATGGATAATCACTGTTTACAGGCTATTGATTTGGTTTAAAATCTCTCAGTTTACCTTAGGTGAAGGACCTGTTTGATTAATTACTCTTGATGATATAAAGTGGTATATAATGACATATAATGTCTGAGTAAAAGGAGCATACCGATATGATCGAATAAAACATCAAACATAGAAAGGAACAATTTATTATGACCAATAATAAGGTAAGTTCGATAAATGAGATAAGTTGCATTTCGCCGTCGATATTATTCCAGAAGTCGAAGAGGTGCGAACTTTTCTGACCGCCTTCATTGTGAGCATTCCGAGATTGTCATGCCAAATAAATTTACTGGGTATCATGTGATCGTGGACCACAGGCGTCTCCAATCATTTCACACCCAAAAATTTTTATTAAATAAGAAGTTGCTCCTAAAATAATATAAAGATAGTAAATGGTTAGGAGCCCGCTAACTCACATACCCCCCATGGGAAAAATTTTTTTTTGAAAAAAGTAGGTCAACTCAAAAATTTTTAATTTTTTATAATTTTTTAAGATTTTCAACAATTTTCAAGAGTTTTTCTCGAAAATTTTATATTTTTCTCAAAAATTTTATATTTTTCAATGGTTTTTCTCAGAAATTTAATAAATTTTTACAATTTTCAAGGTATCTACATAAATATTTTCAGAGTTTTTATGTAGGTCAACTCAAAATACTTAATAAGTAGGTCAAGTTAAAAATATGTAGGTCAACCCAAAATACTTAGAAATAATTTTGAAAAATAAGTAGGTCAACTCAAAATACTAAAAGTTAAAAATATGTAGGTCAAATATATCTGGGGTAGGAAAAAAATGTGTGTAATGTGCAATAATTAAGGGATCATTCAGCAACTTTTAGGAATCGAAAATTTTTATAATATATTTTCAATAATTAGTCAAACTCAAAGTAGGTCAAATATATATATCGGGGGTAGAAAAAACTGACATTATGCGTGTATGCGTGTAATAGGCAATAAATAAGGGATAATTCAACAACTTTTAAGAATTGAAAATTTTTAAAAATAATGGATAACTCATTTAAACGCGCGCGGTGATTATTATTATTATTATTATTATTATTATTATTTTAAAATTTTAACATTTAAAATTTAATTTAATAATTTAAAAAAAATTTATTAATTATTTAATTTAATATAACAATCAATACATACAATATAAAAAACCTATTTAAAAACTTATTTAAAAACACTCATAACACAAGTATTTACTGCATTCTGCACATTAATTTTCAGATTCAATGATTTTATTAACAACGCCTCACAAATCACACATTCCCAATAATTATCGAAATTTTTAATAAAATTTTAAAATCAGACATACCTATTTTAATCTTACAGCCCTTATTGTGCTCACCAATATTGGTCAAAGCCTTCGGTCTACAATGTTCTCGAGCTCGAATACAGAGATGACGGGAAGTCTCTCCAATGTGTGTGGCATTACACCCATTACATGTAAACCGCAGTTTATGACTTATTAATAAACATATTGTGTACTTTCCATGAAGTTGACACTATCCTATAGTTTAAATTCCCTAACTGCTTTCTTATCTTCACTTTATAATCCTTAAAACCTTCTGAGTACGGCAATACTAACACAAATTTAATGTATTTTATTTTAATATATTTTATTTTATAAAATAAAAATTTTTTTTATATATAATTAATTTAATTTGTTTAAAATCCTTAATTTAATGAATTATTATATCCCACCTGATGATGACAGGAAAACTGTCGCAAAGAATGTTTGATTGGCGTTATCTTATAATTATTATAATTATTACTATTATTATTTTTATTATTATTATTATTATTATTATTATTATTATTATTATTATTATTATTATTATTATTATTATTATTATTATTATTATTATTATTATTATTATTATTATTATTATTATTATTATTATTATTATTATTATTATGCAAAAAGTGAAAAGTGCAAAATTTAGTCAGATGTGCTTTTCTTACATTAAAGATTTCACCCAGACATTGTCCACGAAAAAAGATTTGTTATTTGTCGACACAGATTAATTTATATGAAATCAACAAAAAGATTTCTTTTCAATATAAATTTCACGTTTTTAAGGAATAATTTTTGGAACATTGGGAACCAAGTATATTTAGTCGAGAAATCCTTAACAAAAAAGTTGTGATCTGCACAACCCCTGCAACACATATGGCCACATTGGAACGCAATTTCCATGGGATTATCCATACAAATTGTGCACATCTAAATGATGAAATGAAATGTGAAAGTTATAAACCATTCCAACATTTGCTTCGTTCCCAGCTGGGTTTGGGGCAGCCTGCTGATTGCGGTGCAATTCCTCAATATCTGCCCTGGCAGCCCGCTGATTGCGGTGCAATTCCTCAATATCTGCCCTGGCATCCATATTGGTGCACAAATCCACAATCCGTCGCCCACGAGCCGTAACTTTGTAAATATCTCCTCCACCTGTCCTGATCACTAATTTCACCATTGAAATCAATCTTGTATAATTTTGTGCCTAAGATCAAATCAATTCCCCAATAAATATATCAATTAATACATTATTGGAAATAGATAATTTCTCCATCAACAGTCCTAATGATGAATTACCATTTGAGTCTTCACCATCCAGTCCTTCTGACTCGTGAATCATTAAATCAATAAGATCAAATTGATCCGCTTCAATGGCCACTTGCACGGCTGATTGATTTCTTATGTTTTTCAGGTTGACAAATTTCATTCTATTGACAGAATTTAACAAATCCCTAGCAAACAGAATTTTATTCCCTTTGATCATAAATGTGAGTAAAGTTTCCCCAGTTTCCAGTTGTCCAGGTACCAATATTTCTGTTCTTATCAAGTGATTAAATAGCTCGTTGCCATTAGCATTTACAGCATCATAAAGAAGGCCAAGGCCATTGCAATTCGGAGTGCCTACAAATATATTGATTTGATCATTTCCATGAACACATACTTCATTATTTATATTGATATCCACAATCTCAGGATAATCTAGAATGTATTTTATCATATCGACATCATTATCCGAGATTGCTGAATGTAATATTGTGAAATTTGCCTTGATAATAAATGAGATTAATTATTGATTTTGCTATCTGTAAGAAATCTGTAAGAAATAAGAAATGTTTTCACTGCAATCTCAAAGAAAGGTTGCAAAAAATTAAAATTATTTTATTATCTCGATGGCCTATTGAAGATAAGGAAAAGAAAGGACATTGGGATACCGAGAGATCGGATCATCAAAAATACATATCTCAACAGCTGTCAGAGTTTAAGGAGTGCATAATGGAACAGGTGAAAAAAGGAATACATTATCAATGTGTGCCATTAGATAGAAAGGTATAAAAACCGGAGACAAACTAAAAGAGACGAGAAAATTTTTGTCGAGATTTTAAATAAATTTGTGAGAATCAAGAAAACAGTTGGAAGAAAGAAGCGAATAAAACTTGCGTATTGAATTAATAAATCAGAATTAATTGAGGAACTCAAATCAAGTTAAAGACAATCAGATCAAGTGGTTGTGTGTTTAGAGTATTCTCATTGTTGTGCTATACCTCCCGAAGGGTTGTAATAAGCATTTAAAACATTTGAGGTGGGTTGAAAATTGGTATCGTTGAATTCGTTGTAATCAATTGTGATAATCAATACAGTTTTTGGGATGCCGTTTGGATTTGTCATTGTCGTTAATAAATAACCTGCTCGGAGTCAGATCAGTGATTGGCAGCTGAATAATCACCGACCAACTCCAATATAACCAACATATTAATCCTTTTCCTCATATATATTCACGTGGTACGGATCCGTTCTATAATATTTGGTCAGCTCATAGTTGTCCATGACCCAACCTCTGTCACCTAACAGCTTAATAATGTTTGCTGAATCTCTTATTTATACATTCATACACTGAAAGAATTTTCTAGAGAGATTTTGTTGAAATAAAGTGATTGGGATTAAGATTTGGTTTTAATAATCCTATGGTACTGCTGGGTCTTGGGTCGGATCAAGATCGTACTCCGCTCACATTAGGGGTGATGGTCCTAACTACACAATCAACTCATCATCATTCGACAGGACCCTTAACCAAAACCCACACGATCATACTCCGAACATGACACCCATGATTTACATCATGTTGGTACTGTGTCATGTCGGCGAGCTACGAGAGAGCAGGTGAGCCCCTGCCTTAGGACTACTCCCCCTCGCAACTCGACTTAACCATCACTCGACTGCCGATAGAAGGACTTACGTCACCCTCATCATTCTAAGAT
>CAUHTR010005030.1:0-7500 GCA_959609185.1 Schmidtea polychroa | reverse complement strand
CAAAACAGTTGGTTCTTCTTCTTTCTCGATAAAAAACAAAAACTTGCAGTACTCATTGACCCTTTAATTGACAACAGCCTTCTAACACACTCAAAACTCGCCAATGGCCTACTTGAAACCATTCTAGACCTTCAGAAAATTGTCTTACCCATAACCATTGACCTAATAGAACTCGAATACCCTCGCTGCAGTGTACCTACAGACTCAGCTTTCTTCATCTGTCACTTCATTGAACACCTCATCACGCGACACCCCCTCACCACACCTGACATTCCTTCTATGACCCTTGAACTTAAAACAATTATTAATAATTATATTAAAAATAAAATACCAAATAATGATATACGTAAATATAAACAGTTTATAAAGAATATTATTTTTAATCTCATCGAAAACAAAACTGATGCTGACTCTGCTATTTCCGAAATGGAAAAAATAAATGCAAACATCCACCCCTTAAAATATACTACCAAAAACCCTCTGACATAATACATAAAAAAACCCGTAATGAGAACGAATTACTCTTCATTAAAAGGAAAAAATATACCATTAACCCAAAGGAGGAAGTCGCAAAGATCCTGAGAAATACCCCAACCTTCCAGAGACCTACTATGGACAATATTCTTAAACTCTTTGCTGGAACACTCGCAAGTTGCTCGCCTAATCCCCTGACTGAACTACCCTCACTTCCCGAAACTCTCTCTTGTGACCCTTTGACATTGATGAAATTAAGGCAATCTTCAAGCAACTCAGCAATACGGCCCCAGGTATAGATGGCATCTCTCTATCTGACTGGAGACTCCTATCACCAGACTTTGAATTCCTTCTAGCCTTATTTAACAACCTACTACGCACAACTACCTGCCCTATGTCCTGGAAAACCTTTCGCTCCAAACTAATTCTAAAAGCTGGAAAGACCGCAACTAGCCATGAAGCTAGCTCCTGGAGACCCATATCTATCATGAACACCTCATACCGTATATTCTTCTCACTTCTAAACAATCGCCTCTTGAGCTGGATAAAACTCGGCAACCTACTATCTAACAACCAAAAGGCTATATGTGCACCCGATGGATGTGCTGAACACAATTTCACCTTACACCTTGTCAAAGATGCTGCAATCCGCAATAAAACTGACCTTCATATCATATGGCTTGATATCTCCGATGCCTTTGGCTCCCTACCCCATTCTCTTATATGGCACACTCTCACCAATATGGGACTCAACCCAAATACAATCAAACTTATAAATGACATGTATAACGATGTACAAACTTTTTTTGAATGTGAAGGAGAACGTTCCCCATCTGTCCCCATTGTTAAAGGAGTTAAACAAGGATACCCCTTATCTATGACAATCTTTTGCCTATGTATAGACTTCATACTCCAACATGTCTTAAAACACCACCCCTTCCTATTCCATGGGCACAACATTAGCATCCTTGCCTATGCCGATGATATCGTACTAATCTCTGACTCGTATTACTCTATAAACCTAGCACTTTGTGAAACGACACAACTGGCTTCACAAGTTAACCTTCGATTTAAGCCCTCGAAATCTGGATACTTTCATATCAACCATGATGACAATTATAACCCAATCCGCCTTTATGACGAACTCCTCCCCAGAATTGATGACTCTAACCTCTACCGATACCTTGGAGTTGATTTCACGTATAAGGTAAGGCACAACATTGAGGAGAGACTTGAAAATGCCTTAACAGATACCAAAACATTACTAGCCTCCCATCTGCACCCTGCTCAAAAACTCAATGCCTACAAAATTTTCATACATTCTTGCCTTACTTATATCTACCGCAACTGCGAAATTCACCACAGTATTCTAGACTCCGAAAGAAACCTTAAAAGTAATGCAGGTATACCCCATAGGGGCGCCACCCAAAGACTAAAATCGATAATCAAAAGTGCCATTGGCGATAAAATTTGCGAGCTCAATAACAATTTCCTATATGCAGCCATCAAACTTGGAGGACTGGAGTTAACATCCCTCATTGATGAATACCTTATCCAGGGAATTGTCCACCTCATACGTGCCCTCAACTCAACTGACACCGATTTTCGCAACCTCGTCTTATCCGAACTCAGTCAAGCCAGAGGAAATGGCAACATCAACTCTGCAATCTCTTGGTTAAATGGCGACTCCACTAAAACCTTTCCATCTAAATCTCTCTTCTCGAAATTCAGGAAATCATCCATAAGACTGCGACTCAAATATGGCATCTCCACTAAAATAGTCTTCCTCAAAAATTCCTACCAATTAGAAATTAAATACAAAGACCGAATTAATTACTTCACATCATCCAACCTTAAAGACACCTCATCCGAAATACACTCTATTATTAGCCTCATTTATGCTGATAGATGGTCCGAAATGAAATGCCAAGGACATATAGCCAAAAGTATTGGTAGCAGTAGCATTGCTAGTTTTTTCTTTAAAACGGACATCCTAACTGACCCGCAATTTATCTTCCTGATCCGAGCACGCAACAACATCCTAAAACTAAACTATACACCCCGTCGAATTAAATCCAAGAAATCCACCCTATGTAGACATTGCCACGCTCATCCCGAAACACAGGCACACATATTTAACCACTGCCCTGCTAAATCCAATGCCCGCCGAAACAAACATAGAAATGTCCTCCAAGCTGTCTCTGACTTCCTCCTCGAGCATAAATATGATATAGACATCGAACAAACCCCAATGGGGATCAACACCACCCTCATCCCCGACCTCCTTATCAAAACCCCGCGGAATAAATTGATTCATATCCTGGATATAAAGGTCCCTTACGAAAGTGAAAAAAACTTTGAACAAGCTAGGAAAAATAATTTTGAAAAATACAAACACCTAGCAATCGATATAGGTCATGCACACAAATGCAAGACCTCTCTGCTTACCCTCGTTATTGGTACACTTGGTACATGGGACAGGAAAAATGACAAAGACCTAAGAATAATTGGTCTGAGTAGAGCAGAAATCAAAGCTCTAGCAAAAAGAGCCTGTACAGCAGCCTTAGTCAGCAGCTACCACATATATAGGGAACACATATACAAAGAATAACGCACACCCCCATATTTCTCTATATATTATCTAACTGCCAAAGCATTACCATATTTATATCAAAACTATTTATATTATACAAAATCTTAGTTATCCCTATGCAATGATGAGATTTAAAAATGGTATTCCCTCTGTATACTGTGTATTGCGTATGAATACAAAGATCCTAATTTTTAGCAACAAATTTTAATGATATTGGTATTCTTAGTATCAATAATAACATTGATGATATTAATAAAATTAATATTAAAGTTAATAATAATAATAATAATAATAATAATTATAATAATAATAATTATAATAATAATAATAATAATAATAATAATAATAATAATAATAATAATAATAATAATAATAGTAATAATAATAATAATAATACTATTAATAATAATAATAATAATAAGGATACAGTTAAAAATAATAACGAATACAATAATAAAAAAAAAATAATAAATAATTCACTTATAACAAAATTGACAATAAAATAAAACCAGTTTCTATTAAGCCAAAACTTATTAATAATAATAAAAATAATAATAATAACGAAATCTCCATTATTGTATACCATGCACCTCCTCGGGCAACCGAATTATATTAATAGAAAGGACCCACTATGTTGAGTACCCAATAATCCTGCCCATCAATATGCTTTTAACTGGGACTGATCAATCCGGCAACACAAACAACCAGACCATCCCGCCAATCCGAACGAATCAAATGAAGGCGAACGAAGTGTCAACCCATACTGGACACTTGCCCATCAACCCAAACAGTCCCGCATCAACCCAAACAGCCAACATCAACCCAACCAGTCCCACATCAACCCTAACAGTCCAACATCAATCAAACCAATCAAACTGGTCTTTTGTATTATATTTATCAAGCGTCAACCCAACCAACAACAGTCCAACAACAATCAAACCAATCAAACTGGTCTTTTGTATTATATTTATCAAGCGTCAACCCAACCAACAACAGTCCAACAACAATCAAACCAATCAAACTGGTCTTTTGTATTATATATATCAAGTGTCAACCCTACCAACAACAGTCCAACATCAATCAAACCAATCAAACCAGTCTTTTGTACTATATTTATCAAGTGTCAGCCCAACCAACAGCAGCCCAACACCAATCAACCAATCAAACCAGTCCTTTGTATTATATTTATCAAGTGCCAACCCAACCAACAACAGTCCAACATCAACCAAACCAATTAAACCAGTCTTTTTATTATATTTATCAAGTATCAACCCAACCAACAACAGTCCAACAACAATCAAACCAATCAAACTGGTCTTTTGTATTATATATATCAAGTGTCAACCCTACCAACAACAGTCCAACATCAATCAAACCAATCAAACCAGTCTTTTGTACTATATTTATCAAGTGTCAGCCCAACCAACAGCAGCCCAACACCAATCAACCAATCAAACCAGTCCTTTGTATTATATTTATCAAGTGCCAACCCAACCAACAACAGTCCAACATCAACCAAACCAATTAAACCAGTCTTTTTATTATATTTATCAAGTATCAACCCAACCAACAACAGTCCAGCATCAATCAAACCAACCAAACCAGTCTTTGTTGTTATTATATGTACCATGTGTCAACCCAACCAACACTGACCAGTCAAGCGTCTCCTTTGTTGTATTACCTCTTCCTATAGTTGCTTATTTATATTTAATACTTATAATCCTACCAACACCACCTTTGACTAACCAATACCTATATCCCTACACCGATCCCTTTTCCTCCACTGTCTCCGTCTTGTCTCTCCAAATTATGCCCGCCTATACCTCTATATACTTTTATCTTCCTACCTCTACTGTCCAACCTATACCTTCCAACCTCTACCTTCCTCTATCATCCAACCCCTAATCGTCCAACCTCTATCGTCCAACCTCTATCGTCCAACCTCTATCGTCCAACCTCTACAGTCCAACCTCTACAGTCCAACCCTTATCATCCAACCTCTACCTCTACCGTCCAACCTCTATCGTCCAACCTCTACCGTCCAACCTCTGTCATCCAACCCTTATCGTCCAACCTCTACCTCTACCGTCCAACCTCTATCGTCCAACCTCTATCATCCAACCTCTATCATCCAACCTCTATCATCCAACCTCTATCATCCAACCTCTATCATCCAACCTCTATCATCCAACCTCTATCATCCAACCTATACCGTCCAACCTCTAACCTAAAGAAAACCTCCTCCTAATCCACTATTTCTTCTGAACTACCAAAAACCCACTAACTATATCCTATATATAATACTGTATTCCCAGGCATAACCTTATTTATACCCAAAATTATCTTTATTATAGAAGCTTATCTCAAGAAGCGTCTACATCAACCAGTCAAAGGAAGCTTATCTCAAGAAGCCTCTACATCAATCAAACCCCTCGTTTAACGCTTGAGCACCTGCTCGGCGTTCATCAGATAACAGAAGAAAAGCTTTAGACTTCAAAGGGTCGAGAACATCTCCCCTTTCGCCCGATGGGCCTTATTGATTTAGTAAAATAAAATTTGATTTTTTTTTTTATGTTACAAGCATGTGGATTTTAGTACTAGATTATTATCTCAACGAGTGAGTGTCTCATGCGAATGAACGTCTGAGTCGATGTTGCTGTTCGATCACTAAATCTATCAGTGGTGAAGGGGTAGCTGAGGTAGCTGAAAAAATTTGTTATGATAGTGCTATCGCTCACATATGCTGGAGTGAATGAGTCGCCTTCGATCAGCTAAACGCGGTTTACGTTAAAATGAATGTAATTGGGATTTCTTGAAGCAATCGGGCCTCACGCAATTCGTTTACGAAATACGACTATTAAGATTTCTCAAATTCGAGTCATCATTCAAACTGAAATGGTTAACGTTAGTTAGAAATTCATGGTTTATCTGTGAAGGTTTAAATTCACGATGACGTGCTGGTATCGCCACTTTAGTCGATTCACTATTGATGGTGGCGATCGCTCTATTGGTTGATGATACAAATGGTCCTCCGAGATCTTACGCAACATACCAGAGATTATGAGTCGCGAAATTTAGAAAATAATACTGTATATCCACCCGATCTAAGGCGTTGTTAATGGAAATTCATCGCATCGTGGACTTAGCTAGCATAACGCGGTCGACGCAGAATTTGTAGATTGTCGATGGAGATAGTGCCTCTACTCTTCCTGGCTACTCTGAATATTCTGCAAAAAACGTCGATTCTACTGGAATAACGATCTAATTTGCGATGCAAAGCTTAAGTTGACATGATATATGGATTCTTGTACGAATTGCGATGATGATGATGAAAATCAAGAGACAATAATTATCCGATAACATCCAATGAACGAGGGTTGGATCACTTAAGTCATTGCGAAGATTCTTCCACATTAATCACACGAAATTTTCAATGTTCTGAATACATTATTCGGCTCTGTTACTCTTTGACTCCACCTTTCCCGGGGTGACAGATCAGTGAGGAAGCCCCCACGATGACCCGCTCAACCACCGCGTCGCTGATGTTGTACCTGACCTTCTGACGAGAGGAACCACCCGTGTCCCTCAAGCTGTGGCCAGTTGAACCTCAGTGCCGCTTAACGTCCGAATTAAAAAGCATATTATATGATTTATAATAGTTAAATTAATGAAATCTAAATAAAAATCAATTACAAAAATTTAAGGTTTATTGGTGAACAGGAAAAACTATTAACAATTCATCTAATTAACGTTATTATCATCATTACTAACATACTAAAAGAGTTATAATAAATACCAATATTTACTTCGTACTAAGTTAAACGGTTCTCCGAGTGATTTGTAAATTAGAATGATTCTTCGAGTGATTTGTAAATTAGAATGATTCTCCGAGTGGTTTGTAAATTTTGATTCTTGAGTTGGTCCGATATAGTTGCTAAGTACCTTAATGAATTTTTTGATTAACACTGAATGTAGGTTTTGATGCGCTTATCTTAATGAATTTTTTGATTAACACTGAAAATTCTATTTCAGTGTTTTCCTTATATACTAATATTTGTGTTAGTGCGAACCAATCAGAATTGACTGCGCCGAATGTTTTTTATTTAATTCGTTTTCTTTGTTTTTCTTAGTTTTCTTGATGTTTCCTTACTGTTTTATTTTATCTTTTGATTTATTTTCTTATTTATTATTTAATTTCTATTATTTTACTATTTTTCCGGTTTCCACATCTTAATTTTCATCTTTTATTTTTTGTTTTAATTCTCTTTGGTTAATTTTTATTATTTATCTCTATTGTTCATTTGTTTATGTTTTTATTAATTTATTTTCACTTTGTTCCCTAATTTTATTTTTATTTCTTATTGTTTTCCTTTTATGTTTTAAGATTATTATTTTACTTTCTAGCCCAACAGTACGAAGCACCCGAAGTAAGA
>CAUHTR010005028.1:0-31643 GCA_959609185.1 Schmidtea polychroa | reverse complement strand
AGTTGAGTTTTAAAACAGATGCACATTGTGGTCCTCTCTGTTTGACATGGTTACATCTGAAGACTTCATTATCTCCATTGTTCTCTCTCTTGAGGAAGCTCCATAACATTTGCTCCTGGATCCAGTCTTTGGCTATTTTGTGGCTATTGAATGTACATATGTAATTATAGACCTTTCATTTTCTCTTCTGTTGTTGTTGTTGTTCACATACTTCTTTTACATCTGATTCATCACTTTGATAATAGGTCAGTGGCTGAAGGGTCATTTTTGTATTTTCGAGTTTAATTTGACCAACAAATGTTTTCTATGTTTGCTCACCTTCAAATTATTATTATCGGTAATTCAAAATTAGTGATAACAATTAATAACATGTTAATTACAATTATTCGGCCAAACAAATTAATTAAGAGACCGTTTTAATAGACATTTTAATTAAATTAAGAGACCAATTTATTAATTTGAGGGACCATTAATGCCTAGTGATCAATAAATTAATTTAATAGACATTTTAATTAAATAAGAACACGATTATGTAATTTAAGAGACAAATTTAATAAAAATTAAGTGACCGGTTTTGTAATTTTAGTGACAATATAATAATACCCGTTTATATTTAACGAGTGAATAAATAAATACAAGGTTGTCCTTAGAAGAGGGAGAAATAATGAATGAAAAAATAAACTTTAAGGCTGGGAAGTTTCCTAATTTTTTATAAATCAATTCATGAAATTGTGTTTAGAAATATAAGTTTCATTTGGTGTATTTTACTATTCTATTAGCTATTTCGCAAACTTAGAGGCATAGCAAGAATGGAATCTACAAATATATATATTTTATTCCAATGCCTGAAAAGTTCCAGTATTTCAAGGGACTCTTTCAAATTGTTCTCTAAATTCTAAAATTCCTTTCGAAATTTATTTATTCAAAAAAGTCTCATGGTTTTAAAATTAAATATTCAAACAAATTCCACTTTGGCGAATTTGAGTATTTTTTAAAACATTGTTGAATTCATATAAATACTGTATAATATAAATATTTATAAGATTTTATTACTATATTAAATCACCCACATAGTTTTTAATATTTAATTTAACAATAGTTGATTTTACAGGGTTATTAATAATTATAAAGAATTTATTAATCATTATAAAGAATTCATTAATAATTATAAGGAAAAATAATAAAGAATCCATGAGTCCTGAACACAAAAATGCATTTACGAATATCCTCGGCTTAGAAGAACAATCAAATGATCCCAGGAAAAAGAGAACAGCCATCACGCAAAAACTCTTGAACTTTTGAAGGATATGAAGTCTGAAGATGACGACGTCGAAAAATGGCGAGAAAATTGAAGATTTCGAATAAGTCTGTATATAAATGGCTAACTAAAATTGAGCAGGCTGACGATGAAGATTTTATAAAAAATATTCAGTTCAAGAAACCTGGAAGAGCAGCCCTTGGCATTACAGAAAAAGTTCTTAAGGTTGGGGAATGCATTCAACACGATAATTCCTTTAACCAAACAGGGATTGCTAATTTTTTAGAAACTGAGAATATTAATATAAGCCAACCCACTGTTTCTCTCTATTTGAGAAAAAACTTAATTTAACGAGGAAAGGACTTAAGAAAAGGCCAATTAAAGTAGAAATCTCCTGAATTGATTGCACAAAGAAAAATATTTGCTTTGAAATTCAGAAATATAAGAAATAATGCCATTTTATATCTGGATGATACCGGGTTTAATTTGCATACGGTCCCCAATTATGGATATTCCCCAGTTAATACTCCAGCTGCAATAACTGTTCCAACAAACAGAGGAAGAAATATTAGTTTATTGTCGATATTTTCAAACGAAAAAAATTCTGCATTTTAAATTAGTCGAAGGTCCGTATAATGGTAGTCTGTTTTTAGAGTTTTTTGATAGAATGTAAACATTTAGGCTATTTTTCTCCTGATAAGGTCATTCTAATGGATAATGTAAAGTTTCACAAGACACGAGAGGTTGCTACGTGGTTTGAAAACAATAATGTTGATCATGCTTATCTGCCACCTTATAGCCCGCAATTGAATCCCATCGAAGAAATATTCTCCTGCCTAAAAAATAGATACTTCACTATTAGACAACGTATTAGACAATGCTACGGATATTATCAATAATGTCAGCTCTACAATTGAGAATATGAATAATGATGTGTCTCTTTGTTTTGATAATTTTTATAGAAACATGCGTAAGTATCTCGATTTAGCTTTTAATGGAATGTCCTTTGATTAAAATATAAATTTAACACCATATTTAGTCTTCATAACATACTTGCAATTTTATATGATTATTTATATTTTCTTTATAATTATTAATAAATTCTTTATAATGATTAATAAATTCTTTATAATGATTAATAAATTCTTTATAATTATTAATTACCCTGTAGATATTACAATAATCCAGTGACAATTAATTTAAATTTTCCAATTTATCAAAATTCCATTGAGTAAACAAGTGGTATAATCGTTGTATTTAAAGAAATAACATAAATTGAAAATAAATATATTTATTCATTAAATATTGGCAGTCATAAACTTTCTTATATTTATTAAAGTCACTAATAAAATTAATTAATTTTTATGCAATAAATAAACTAAGATTAGTTCACTAATACTTGATAAAGGCAGTGCCAAAAAGTTGTTTCTAATGAATATTGAATTGTCGATTTTTAAACGTATGAAATCAAATTTTATTTTATTATATAAAATGATTCAATAACAATCCGAATGAAATATTTGAATCGTATTACATATAAAAGGGGAATCCGCTAATTGAGGAAATACAATCCGCTAGTGCGTTATTTATTTAATGATAAAAGATAAAAAAAACTTTGAAGTTTAACAATTTCTTTAATTATTTTTTTACTCATAACAATAATCATAGAATAAAAATTTAAACTTCACAACAATTTTATTATTTGTAATTTATTTTTTAAAATCTAAATATATATTTAAAGTGTATCAATGTAAAATATTATTAATAAAAAATTTCAAGTAATATTTTCCTGGTAAAATTAAATAAAAATTATATTTTATTTTTCAAAGATTTTTAATATTATTATTTAATATTATTATAAAGTTTGTTTTATTTAAGATAACTAAAGATTTGTCGCTTTAAAGTTAAAACCTTTTAGATTGATCCAGGTGAAATTTCAGTTTTTTAAATTTTTCAAAGTATATTCAAAGTCTAAATAAAATAACTTTTGTTAAAATCTAAAATTTTGTAAAAAATAAAATTGTTTAAAATGACTTGAGTACCAAATTTAAACGAATTTATAGCATTTGTCAAAAAGTTATTAAATTTTTCGTCTGGAGCATGGACCTTATAAAATAATTGAATGCTTTTCAAATGTTTTATCTACATTCATTTTGAAGTATACAATAATATTATTAATATTATAAAATAGCATTTACTTCATATTTCTTACCATTTTTAACTATAAACCTCTAAATATTGAATTTATTTTCACGGACTAAAATAGTACTTTGATTAACAATGAAAGCAATGATCTTTCTCGGATAATGGATTACCTTTTCAAGGCTGACTGGACAAAGTGGATAAGAACGAAAATAGTTTTCAGTGATTCAACCGTTTTTATATTGGTTTATCCCATGAAATTATTCTGCAGAAATGAAACTGTTGATTTAATAGTTAAAAATTGTACATTGTAGACATAGCAAATTGTTATGCTCTAGAAAGCTTTTTCATTACGATTCATCTAAATAACTAAATAAATATTTTCAAATTCTGTTGCTTGAAGTATATTATTAAAATTTCAAAAATAAATCTTAATCAAATAGAATTAAAATTAGAAAATTATTAATATCAAATTAAAAAATCACAAATTACTTTAATTAAGTAAAATAAAATTTTACAATTCAATTAACTTAATTTAATTTATTTTACTATCCGACTGATAAGAGCCTAATGTGAGAAATTTCGGGCATATCTTGAGATAAGATTAAAATTAAAATGCAAAATTAAATAAGCGAAAATTTTAGTGAAAATTTGGTCTCCCTCAGCTAATCCAGCGAGAATATCTCGCAGAAAATAAACAAATAAGATACACTTATAAATATTACATTTTAACGAAACCGATTTATTTAATTAGTTACGATTTAAAAATTAATTGAAATTGAAATTTTAATTATTGTTGTATTATTCAATAAATACAAAATAATTATATATGAAAACGCATAATTTAATTATTTAAATTAATTAAATAAAATTAACAAAAGTTGATCCGCTTATAATATATTTTGTAAATTTGAAGTTGTTCAAATTTAAGTCACTTCAACTGCCGATAATATTTTAATTGATAAAACAAAAGGGGCAAAGTAATTCTCAATAATTTTCGTCAGACTTGTTGCTTTATTAAATCTACATTTTCGGAACTTCTGTGCCCAAAAGAAAAATCCTAGAAGTTATTTTTTTTAATTTAAAGCTGTTTCATTAGTTCGATTTCTAATATCTAACACCTGATTTCCAATTTCGTCACAACCTTTAAGAAAATGGTTTCGTCGCTTACAGTTTTTAGTAAATTCACCATTTTTATTTTAAATTGTGTTTTGTAAGAAATTTTTTTTATCGTTTAACGATTTCTATTATCTTTATTTTTTGTTAGATTACGGATCAATATTTCGGTTTGATATTTTACGCAAATTTTCTGCACTGATTTTATCAAGTATTTCTAGAAAAAAATACAATATTTCCTTTAACAAAAGTGTACTTCTCGCAAAGCGCTAACATTTTACAAAGGAATATTAAGAGGCTTTTGCATGGTAAGGTTCTGGAGCCTGGAACCATTTAAGATACAAAATATTTGTTTTTTGTATATTTTGACCATCGTCCAATGAAATTTGGAACAAATCGTAATCAGTAAAGTTTTAGTACTTGTAACTCTCTATATTTTGAAAAAAGAAATTTTCCAAAAATCTCAAATATTCTTTTTCTAGTCAAGTTTTCTTTTTGAAAATTAAAATTTTTCGCCAGAAAAATCTTGAATAAATACGAAGAAGTTGTGGTCAACAAATATATAGATGACGTCATCCTCTATATTTTTGCCGAAATATTTGCTGAAAATCTCAAACTCCTGCGCTATAGCGAGATAAAACAAAAAAGTAAAATTTCACTTTAAATTCAATATTTACACTTTTAATCAATAATAAATCAATACTTGAATTTCTTTTTTTAATTTTCATATAAAAATCAATAATTACACTTTCAAAATAATAAAAATTAAAAAATTTTAAAATCAATAATCGCGAAAATCAATGATCGTGACTTGACCTTGAAGAAGGAATGGGACCTCTGTTGCTAACCAGTGCGCGGTAACTAATGGTGACACCTGGGACTCACACCTACCTATTAATAATAATTAAAATTTGATTGTCGAATTTAATGGGTTTGAACACTATAATTATTCATCATTTCGTTTTTTGTTATTTTGTACAGTTTGTATTAAATGTTACTCAACATATTTTAGTCGGTTTATTCCATAGAAATGAGACTGATTTTAGATTAATTTTAATAAAAATAAGAAAATAATTATTTAAAACTATTTGGATCAAGAAAAAAATGTTAGAATTTAATTATAATTTATTTGCTCTTTTTATTTTAATTTTGAGTCAAATTTTTACTGTTCTTTAGAATACATAAAATTTATTTAAAATATTTCTGTAACAACGACACCAAGAAAACCCTTATCTTTTGCATTTAATAAACCTTTTCTCTGTTAAGATGTCCTTAAACAATGTAAGAAAAGAAATTGTAAGATGAAATTACAGATTTAATAGTAGCAGAAATATTCTCAAAATTTAACGAATAGTCAATCCAAAAATAAAAGACTCAATTAATAGAAAAAAGCTAAAAATATTAACATATCAATACAGGACATATTCGCCCCTATTGTCCAAATGCAAAGTATAATAATTGCATAAAAAGGACCATTTCAATATCAATGGTGAGAGAATGTAATTAAATTAATTAACTAAATAAATGATAACGCAATATATAAAAATATAAATAAAATATTAAATGAATGTATGTTGTGGATTGGTATGTTATGCAAATTTCATATGCTCTACGTTAAATAAAATTCCTCATGGAATTGTTTTGAAATTAATAAATATTTTTGAATTAGAATGAGTGTTATAAATACTAAAAGTATTAAAAATAACAAATGTCAAGAGATAAATAAAAAGGGAAAAGATTACATAGTAAAATAACAGATGGAGAAGATATCAATCGTCTGATAAAAGAAGAGGACTCAAATGAACAATTCTCGTCATTAGGAAAAGTGATTGGAGTAATCCATTGAATGTAAATATTGAGTATTTATGATTTTGGTAGCACGAATAAATTTAATTTTTATTTTAGTCTAAAATATAAATAATTGTGATGATTTTATATGTATTACTGATAATGCAAGTAATTTTAATAAATATATAAATAGTATATAATTATCCGCATCTTCAGTCATTTGTGCATGAAGAAATACGTGTTTTAAAATACCACCTGAATTGGAATTCTAAATTTGTAATCTGCAGTTTAGAGGCCAATATTTCCTATATATGGTACAAATCAAATGACGGATACATGGAACAGTTCAAAATACTTACGAAATCAAGATTGAATCATGTCTTTTATCAAGTAGAACTAAAGAAAAACTTTATATTTAAGATAGGTTTTTCACATAGATTATATAATATTACTTGAAGAGCATACCCTTCGGTGATGTTGATGCTCCTACCATTTTTCAGAAACCGATAAATAAAGTATTAGGGTCTTTAACGTAAAAAGGCGTTGTAGTGTATTTAGATGATATACTAATATTTTATCAGTAAAAAAGAACATTTTAAGCAAATTAGTAAGGATAAGAGAAATAGACAGAAGATAAAGAATAAAGGTAATTAAAGACTATAAATTACCCAAATGCAAAAAAAAACCTAGAAATTTCCTAGTTCTGATAAACTAAAAATAAAACTATTCAAAACACGCAACGCTGTACGAAGTACTTTCTAGAAGTAATAATAACAAATTAATCTAAAAGAAGGCAATTGAAAGTACCAATTTTATCATAACCTAATTTCTCTAAAAAATTATTATTGGATACAGATGCAAGTTTCGATAGAATAAGTACCGTTTCATCCCAGATATGTGAAAATGAAAATAAAAAATTAATTGCATATGTCTCGCATGTAATGGGTGCGCATGAATTGGGATGCTGAATATTACAAGGAAGAAACAATTACTTTTATGTTAAAGACTAACTTATTGAATAATGATTGAAATTTAATAACTATATGGCTTCTAATTTTGTAAGAAGAAATAAGAAACAAGCAAAATTGAAAAGGTTGGGCAGACTTACTCCCCGAAGTAGAGTTTTAGTTAAATTCTAAAAAAGGAATAATGTATATTTTAGCTCAAAGAAATTGTGTATGTTAAGAACAATATTTGAACTAATAGAAATTCAGAAACCAGAAAATCATGTTAATGACAATTAGTAAAACATAATGAAAATAAAATTACTTTACAATTTGAAGCATGAACAGTTTTAAACTGAATGCAGATATGGTGGACAAAGGAATTATAAATAAAATATTTTATAGAAGCCATAAGATCAAAATGAACAAGCAATATTGAATTTGATGAAAAAACTATAAATAAACAAGTTAATGTTTTTTGTTTATAACTATCTTTTTTGTATGATCCTGTTGGTAATGACTTCTTCAACAGGAAATCCAAACCTAGCTTCTTTCAGTTCAACAATATTGAAATTAACTTGTGACAATGAATTAAAATAGTAAACAACTTTTTAATCCAGCTGCAAAATTTGTGTTTGAATTCGAAATGCCATTATCTCCCCAATTGATATTACCGAAATTCCATCGCAATGAATTCCCATTCCATTGTAAGGATTTCCCCATCTAATTCAACTAACTTAATTCCATTATCAAACTCGGGATTATGAGAAGCAGTTGTCATATTTCCAACCTGCTGTTCCATAAGGCATTGACTTGCAAGAATCATGAATATCATTTGAATTTATAATTTGATTTAGTTTATCATTCATTAAGATCTTTAACCCTTTAACCACTAAAATTGTCTACAGACGGTCATCATAAAAATCCCATTCAATTCAAATCAAAACATTTTCGCGTTCCAAACAGTAAGACCGTTTTTCATCTGTAAAACTACACACCACAACTTGCAGGTTTGAACACGATCAAACACATGGTTTGCTTTGTAACGGTCATTTTGGTTGAGTTTGGTTTGTCCTCGTAATTTTATTTCAGTGGTTTAAGGGTTAAGATAATATTTTCAAAAGATAACTGTTTCAAAATGCATTAATTAGAATTAGAAATCATTAATTCATTAATTCAAAGCAAAACAGTTCAAAATTTCTCGACTATTCACAATTTTAAACAAAACAAAAATTGAATTTATTAAAAAGAGAGCTAATCAGTAATATATCGATGTTTGTTGATACTCACGAATTTTATAAATTATAACAAATTTTATAGATTATAACAAAAAAATCTTAATAAGCATAATTGTCTTTTATTTTGCAATAAATAAGATTATAACGATAATTTTAATGAATATTTTTAATAATAAATCCTTTTGGATTTTATGTTTTTCTAATAAGATAAATTAAGATTACAATAAAGAAAATTAATTACGTTCATCACAATACGACATTTTTTCCGATTTTAATATTTTTTAATCAAATATCCAGAATTATGCAAATTATTAAATTTCTCCCGTTCGCAATGGTTTTTGAACTCCGGAATCTGTTTGCTCACCCAATCTGCAAACAAAGGACCAGTGACCCATTCTTATTTGATCTCTCAACACCTTTAGGAGCTGTATATTAATAATTATTTAATAAAAATTATTTATTTAAAAAAAAATTATGGCTTGCTATGAATTTATTTTTTAATAAAATTTTATTTTAAAACATTTTTTCGACACATTTCGAAAATTAACAACTTAAAATTATCAAATCAGAGATTATTGTGACGCAACTCAAAGTTTGCGTGGTTTCACAATCGCTGGAAAAATGAAAAGGTGCCTACAAGACAATTAAATATTTATATTTTAACATATTGTATCTGGAAAAGAATTTTTTTTATTTGTTTAAACACATTTCTTTTTTATAAATGAAAAGCCGCCTCAAAACAATTATATTAAATTAATTTTTAACAAGATTTAAAGTCAATTGAAATTTATATTGATAGTTAATTTTCATTTTCAAACTTTGGAAGAAAAAGTCAATTTGAAGTTTAATTAAAAAAAATTTAGAAATGAATTATTGAAAATTATTTATTTTATTAAATAAGACCATAGAAAATAGTGCCTGGTTTTTGGTTCTATATAGCCTTTTAGTAACTTATTGAAAACCTTTTTCAAAGGTGCCAAACATACCTCGCGCATACAAAAATCCATGATAGTTTTCCTTCAATTATTAAATTATATCGTTTATTTTAGTTTTATATTTTTTGTACTGTTTCCTATACAAATTCTGTCACACATTACCTTCTCAGAAAAATGGTATTGATATTAAAAACATTTTATATAAAAAATAATATTAACGTGAAAATATTAATATATTCTTTTTAAAGAAAGTTTTATTTTAGAGGAAGTTCAATTCTGAGTTTTGAGAGTATACGTTATGAAGACTCTGGAAGTTATTCATGCCAGGCTATGAATGTTCATGGACAAGTTCAGAAAGCAATTCGGCTGAAAGGTAAAATAATAAATAAAGTTTAGTAAACATATTTATACATATTTTGCATTAAGGGCCATTAAAAATTTTAAAAATAAATCAATTAAAAATTAATTATGAAAAAACGTAAAAATCAAATGAACATTTGAAGACGTTTAGAATAATATTAAGATGATTCGAAGTTCTTAAGTCAATCTAGAACCAAAAAAATTAATTAATTAATCTTAATTATCCCATAAATCATTTGAGAATTTTCAGAGTTCCCTCCAATGGATTTTATTGAACGATGTTTCATTCAAAAGACAATTTAGAGGTCATTTAGAAGTCATTTTTAGTCAAATCCTCGAAGGTTTATGTTGAGTCAATAACCTTCAAAGGGTTAAAAACCTTCGAATTTTTCAAACCTTATAATATGTATATCAAACCAAAAGTATACTCTGAGTTTATCCGACAAAATATTTTGTCCCCTTATGGGTATTGCTCACAAGGCTACTTGTCACACTGAACAAGTCGTAAGTTATTTTCAAAGTTTAATTATTATTATTATTTTTACTGGGTGTCCTGATAATGAACAAGTACCCTATGTTCCGTACATTTATATTTTTGTATTTTTTCATAAATTATTTGATTCAAATTTTTATGAATATTTTTCATTTTCTTCATCTCATGGAATAAAGGTAATGATTGCTGACAGTATTATATGTAAAAATTAATTTGAAAATAATTAAAACAGAAAACCAATTAAATGCAACATAAATAATTATTAAATAATAACAGTCAGTCATCCAAAAAACAAAACATTAAATGCATAATATTTCATAGTTATAATTATTATCAACCATGAATATATTCTCACTTTTGTTTCACTTCAATTATGCTTGATTATAGTAAATTTAGTAATTTTTCATTCTCTATAAATTAATATTTTTGACATTTTATTAATTCAAAATATTTTAATTTAATTTTTATATTTCAACTTTATTGTAGTTTCGTTTATCTTGACATGTTTATATTTTGAAAACAGAATTATTTGTCAAATATTTAATTTTCAATTGATTTACACTGGTTTTGTTTCATAATGAAATGAAATTCATCATAATTCATTATATTTTTTGCAAGGAAAATAAAAAATACAATTAAAAATAAATAATTTACAATCGAGTAGAAATAAATTCTTGCAAAAATGTTGTTATTATGGTCATCGTGAAATTTCTTTCAAAAATAAATTTTAAATTAGGCTATGAACCAAGAAAAATGAATTAATTAAAGAATATACTATGTAGAATAATGATATTATTACTAGGCTATTATTAAGAATTATTTTCAATTTTTAAATTTAATGAATATTATTATACTAGCAGAAATACACGACCTTAGATTTGTAAAGCAGAATTAAATTAAATATTACACAATTAATTAAACTAACCTACTGCATAATAATATGTCAAAATTGTAGTTTCAAGATACACCTAATNAAAAATGTTTTTATTATGGTCATCGTGAAATTTCTTTCAAAAATAAATTTTAAATTAGGCTATGAACCAAGAAAAATGAATTAATTAAAGAATATACTATGTAGAATAATGATATTATTACTAGGCTATTATTAAGAATTATTTTCAATTTTTAAATTTAATGAATATTATTATACTAGCAGAAATACACGACCTTAGATTTGTAAAGCAGAATTAAATTAAATATTACACAATTAATTAAACTAACCTACTGCATAATAATATGTCAAAATTGTAGTTTCAAGATACACCTAATTCCGAAATTTAGTAACTCCTATAATCTAAAAAAATCAATAAATTTATAGTATAGGAACACACAAACTTACCTGTGTGTAGAAATTTATTGTTCCGAAATTTAATAACTATATTATAAATTTGTGAAGGTGAGAGAAAAATAATTGAACAAACAAACACAAAACACATAATGAAAAATTCATGCAAATTTATTATAGCTTTTTTTGTTCCGAAATAAATAACCATTAACATATTGTTAACATATTGTTAAAATATAATTATTTTGAAATTATTAAAAAATTTCGTAGGAAATTACTTTTAATTTATAATCCGACAGCTCTACCTTGAGCTTCAGAGAAAAAGAAGAAAATACATCGAAAATTCAATTTTAAAATAATTTAGAATATAAACTCGTTAGATTTACAGATGTTTCTCAGGATACACTGCCTTTTCGCGAAGGTGGAAATCTGACAATGCAAGATCTATTCATTAAATTACAAAACATTAGAATTTGCAGAAAGAAATTCACAATTCGTAAATTTAAATAAATTATTTCATTAAAAAATTTCATTATAAAAATTATAAAATTCAGCCTTTCCTTCTTTCCTAATTGTATTAAAAAAAAATGTCTTCGGTGATTAGTTAATTTATTTATAATCAAAAATATATCTAACTTACATTTTATTGAAATAATTCCAAATAAATTCATAAAATGCCAAAATTCCTAAAAAAACACCTGAAATTTAATTATCAATATGTTACATTATAAATGCTGAATAACAGTAACATTTAAGAACTTGAATAATGATCTCATAATTATATAAAATCAGAATTCAAGTCTTAAAACTACCTGGAAACCATTTTTAAGAAATTGAATAAATGAAATTGAGTAACTTCATTTGCACGTAAATTGTGACTCACCTCAACTGGTGTGCACACCAACGTGAATTATAGAGGTTACTAAATTTCGGAGTTGGGTGTAAGAGATTATTGATAATGTTTGATGGTTGTTTTTTAATGTTGGTATGTATGTGTGTTTGCAAGTATTCTGTATCAATAATCTTTTAACCAAAAAACTACCTTTTTATATATTATGCAATGAAGATCTATATAATACCATGTTGGATATTTGTCTTGGATAATACACTTTAGTACAACTATTTTTCTTCTTAACAGGCCTGAAGTAAAAACAGATAAAATATAAAACGTATGGTAATTAATTATGTTTTATAATTCCATATCCCAATATCAACAACTATTTAGAAAAGAAATCAGCATTAGGTCTTTTGATAATTCAGATCACATGTTTATTGTAAGCGTTTGTTTTTTTAATAGATACAATTAATAGTAAGATTATCCAGAGATGACAGAGCATGAGAAATAATTTCGAAATATGTTGGGTCTATGATCTAATGACATTCATGATGCATTTACTCAAACCAATCAAGTTAAAACCTCGAAAGTTTGTAGAACTAATGACCATATTCCTAAATACTTATTTAAATTTAAATATTCTAACTTTAATATGTTCTGCGATATATAAATTTTATTTCTGTATAAACAAACAAACTTTCAATTATATATATACATATATATATAGTAGCTATTGATTGCTATTGAGTCTAGGACCTTAAGTGCAATATAGAAATTCTCTCCTTCTTTAGACTAATGCCATCTCTTTAACCATTTGCGTTGTACCGAGTTGTAGTCGGATACTGCAATTCGACTTGATAATCTGACATACTTAAAAATTCAAAATTTCATTGAACTCTTTTTTCGTCCTCGAAATCCCTCATCTTTTGAACAGTTTGCTTGGAATTCATTTCTAGATATTTTAATTTCATGTTTGACGAATCTTGTGAATTCTTTTATTTATTTATCATAAATATTAACCCAAATTCATCTAATAATTTGTATATTGTGGGTAATGTATTATTTCTCAATTCATTTTTCGATTTTTGTCTTCTTTTGCCGTCAATATTATTACTAATTTTTGCCTCAATTCAATTTTGATAATTTCCACCAATTACACTCTAAATATTTTCAAAGTAACTTCACTGCCAGTAAAAACTGTAAATATATTTTAATAACAATGATTTAATAACAATAATAATCCTCATCTTATTGGAGAAAAAACCTTTGGTTCTGAAAATCCCAGTGGTTTTAGACCTCCCGGAAAAACTCCACATATTTTAATTTCACCACTACTTAAACTTGGGCTGCAAATTTTATTCCGCGCTTCCTCATGAATCACTGTAATTAAAGTGCTGGAATCTCACAACACACCAATCTCCACATGTTTTATCATTGTCTAATTACATTCTCTTTTATTCGATGCCACATACCTCGTTCCTTCTGTTCTTTCCTTCCTATTTTAATTCTTTTAGCCAGCGAAAACAAAACTAAACAATTACACAGGGGATATCTTGCCTTTGCATAAATATTTCGCTTCAAAAATTCACAACTAATCAATAAAATCCTTCACAAAATGGATATCACTGTAAGGACATTGAAAGAATGAATTCTACCCTTAAAATATCTAGGGAGATGACTCAAAAAAAGAAATATTTTTATCTGAATATTCCATTAATCAGTGACATACTCGACTTCAAGATCCTGAAAGAACTTAAACGTATTGGCCTTCTAATTCATATAGCACATAGCTCTGGAAAACCACACAAAAAAAGAAAGCACAATGAAAAACTGACAGACACCGAAAGATATGCTTTCGTAAAAACATTGTCTATTGCATCATGTACAATGGATGCAAACAAATATACATTTGAAGTAATTTCAGGACCTTGCACCACAGAGTTAAAGAACATCTAGATCCTGGTGAAACATCATCGGTATACAGACATCTCCAAAAATGTCAACCAAGGAAAGAAAAAACATTTAAACTGAAATCTTAGCCAATTGAAATATCCAAAAGAAAAAATGTAGATTTAAAGAAGCAATTCTCATCATAAACAGATTTCCAACATACAACACTAAAGAAGAGATCAATGAAATTATCATTTTGATTTGTTATTATTGACCTTAAAAATATCTTTTAAAAAATTAAAAAAATAATAATTTAAAAATAGTATAGAAAAACTAGATCAAATTTTAAGGAAATGTATTTTAAAGATCATTAGTAATAAAAAAAAGCATTTGAAAATAGTAGAAACTAAATTCCAAGATATTAAAATGAATTATTTTTATAGTTGAAAATTTTTATTAAATATATAAATCGCAACAAAAGGCTTTAATTATTATTTAATTGTTTAATAATAATAATAATAATAATAATAATAATAATAATAATAATAAAAATAATAATAATAATTATTATTATGACATTTACATTAAAAACTACATGTAATATCGGATTATAATCTTCCCTTAATGTCATGTGTAAGATGCCATAAAATTAAATGGTTAGACAAAAATCCCTTAAGAAATCTTATATTTGGCATAGATTTGCAAATATTCCTTACTCTTCTTCAGTAAAATGTCTGTGATTCATAAATACATTCATTTCTACAAAACTCAATATTTCTTATGTTAAAGTAAATCTGATAAATGTTTTCTTTCATAACAGATGATTACATAGACAACTGAATCTCAATGAAATCCAATAGCTTGTTCATTAAAATGGATGTTTATTTGCAGATTTTAAGTGAAAAATGATTTCCTATTAAAACAACGTCAAGAAACGTCTGATAAATATTGTTCAAATAAATAATAAAGGAGTATAATAATATCATTCTTTTTTCATGAAACGCAATGGAAAATTAATTCCTCACTTGAAATGTTTTTTACACGATCTTATCTTTTACATTTGATATTCTTTCTAAGAGATAAATAATTTTGTTTTATTTGTGTAAACCATATTTATGTCAACATTATTGAAATAGTAATTCCGTCAATGATTTATTTTCACGACTAATCTCAATGTAAAAATAAAATTTTTAGTGTAGTTTTAACCTAACATTTTTACCTAATGAATTTCCAATGTCCCTCAAACTTAATATCTCCAGAAAATTTTGTTTTATTAAACATTTCAAACTTTACTTGTTATTCAAAACTGTGTTATGCTAGACTTGGAATATTAAAAAACTTTGATTTTTCACAAGCAAAAAGTCAACGTTTTTTTTTTCCTATTGTTATAAGAAACCTGAAAGAAATTTCAGCTTTATTCTAGAATGACCTGTAGATATTGGGGATTATACAATGTTTTGGAATTTTTCTATAGTTAGGATTGGTCTTTTAATTTTATTTTGTATTCTCTTGATTATCTCTAATTTTCCATATGTTAAACTTGTTGTACCCTAAATAGTTACATTTACTTATATTAAATTATTAGGCAATAAGTAGTTTTAAAATATTGCATACGTTAGTTACTTGATCCTTGAATGACTGTATTGGCCGAAGAATTTTAATAACTACAAAATTTATCAAAAAAATTTCCGAATAAAAATTACTAATTTTATTTTATTGACTTCATCCAAACTATCAACAAGAGTAAGTGAATACCACTCTGCTAAATCTAACATATTGGTTTATTTAGTTACTGAAAGAACTATTTCGGCTACAGATCTTTGAGACAGGATTTATTTTTGTGATTTATTTTTGAAATAAAAAGTAGACTTACATTTGTTGATGATACCCCATTAGATAAAGATTTTTATATTTGGCAATTTTCTGAGCTTTTTTTTGGCATTCTGAAAAGGAAAACATTATAACTCTAAAATAGGTTTTCAACACAATTATTCAGCTTCTTGTTTATAGTCTTTATTTATGACTGAACCATATTTTAAGCGCTTGTTAGCAAAATTTCTTTTAATATTATATTTTTCAAAACCTGCAATATTTTTTGGCAGATACGATACATTGAATTATTTTCCAATTCAATAAAACAAAAAATTGGTTTCAATTATTCATTGAAACATGACCTCTTGATTATTCTTCTTTTTCCAATTCGGTTTCATGAAAACTTTAACTATTTTTAACCAAATATTGAAATAGAGAATATGTTATTAATAAATTCGTAAATAAAATTTAATAAATTATTTTCAAACAAAAATATATTTCAAGATTTATAATCTTAACTATAAAACTCTTAATAGGTTTGTTTGCCACCTTTTCCTTTTATACAAACAAGATTAGATGTCAGCTCATGTTTTTATTTATAAATTATTTAAATTTTATTTTATCCTTTTTGTTAGTAGTATGTTAAATTTATGTAAAACATAGATGTTCTAAATATCATACATTTTTTTCCACTTTACATTTTTACATTACTGTTTGTTCATTGTCTAAAGTATTTTAATTATCATTTAATTTATTTCCTAAAATGAAACCAAAGCTCAAATATTAGTAATTAAAACAATTAAATACAAAGTATTATTTACTAAAATTGAAAAAAAATTATCATATCAAGTCATTGGGTAAATTCTAGATTTTCATTTTTTGTTTCTGTCTTTCCGTTAATAGGAAAAATACAGATTTACGAAAACTAAAGACTCATTAAATTTCTTTTATTAAAAAATGAATGGTATTCTTATGAAGTAAGAACATTGCAGACAATCTCAATGAAAATGAGAATAAATTATTTTTGGGATAGAAAAGAAATCATAACACGTAAAAACCGTTTAACTGGTTATTCTTGTTGTTGTAAAAGAAACATTGAATAAGATTTTATTTTTATTGAACAATTTGTCTTGGTTTACAAAGACAACCGGAAATCATTTCAATGAGATCGGAAAAATATTTCTTTTGACAATTGAAATTTATTGGGACTAATTAAAATTTTGCAGTAAAAATTTCAAATTATAAACTTTTTAAATTTTCACTTTCTGATCAATTTTTTATTTTAATTTATAATTATTATTACTAGTAAGAAATATGAATTTTATAATAGTTATTCGTTTGAATTAACTGAAAATAAATAGTTATTTCTCCTTAGGTAAAATTATTTGTTTCAATTTCCTTTACCTTTATTACTTTTTTTAGACACTATCAGTCAATATTTTGTTTTTTATTTAACAGAAATTTTAAAAAAATTGGTATTATATATTTTTAATTTTGTTCTTATCGTATTTATTATTGTGTTTATAGATGTTTGCATCGTAAAGTTGCAAATCCGAATTCCCATGAACATTATTAAAATAATTAATCACAAATTGAAAATTTTTATTTCTAAACACAATTGTACATAAATTTATTTACCGAAAATTTGATTCCTCATTCTAAAAACTAGGCTACTCTTCCTAACCTTAAAATTTACTTTTTTTGGTTAATGAATTTTTTTTGTAAATCTATAACTTTTTCCTCTTTGAAGTATTTGTCACTGTTTTATTTTCAACATTAATGGTGCAAACGTGCAAAATCTTCCAGTTTTTATATAAACAAATTTTGGAATCATTTTAGGTTTTTGATTTTCTTCAATCATTTAATTTTTCTCTTATTTCAAATTAATGAAGATTGTCAGAAACAATTTTTATTTACCCAATTTCATGATTTATGAGACAATTTACCGTTTTAATTAATCAATCCGTCAATATTATACAGAACTTTATTACATTTCTATTATTTGTCATTTCTCTTTTCATCAATAGACATTCATTTTTTTGCTTCTCCGAAATTATTTGGTTTTCCATTTTTATTTCATTGAATACTTTTAAATTCATTTTTTAATTCAAAAATAATAATAATAATAATAAACTCATTTGTAAAATATTTAAATAATAAAATCCAATCAATTTTTGTTAAAACATTCTCTATTTCGCAAAATAAAATTATTTATTTAACTTCTTGTGATGTATATGCAAAAATGAGACCGAAGTCAGGAAAAGCCATTGAAGTTACGGATATTTACAATTTTCTCAAAATGATTGAGCAAAATGAATTTCAAAAAAACAATGTAAACTTCTTTTTCTTGTACAAATTGACTTTCATTGTACCGCATTAAATTTACCGAGTTAATTTTGCAAAATTACATTCTACATAACATTCTATTATTTTTGTCGAATATTATTTGTAGTATTGTATTTAAACTGTTTGATATGAAAAATATTCAATAGTTAAATTTTTTAACAGAAAATGAAGAGTGAATAAATATAAAAAAAAGTAAAGAAAGGATTCATTACATAATTAAGGACGATAAAATAATTATATATCAAATAAAAATAATATCTTTTTATTAATTTTGTATCTAATGTAAAATTAATTTAGCAATAGTTAAAGGAAGGTATTTTTGTAAATTGAAATATCATATGGAAAGTTTTAAATTTAAACATGATATTAAATTATTTTGTTTAAATCAATCAAAAATAAACAAAATTTATTGTTTTAATTTGTGCATTTTTCAAATTTTATAATGATAAATTTCCATATAGTTGTTTTATTGCGCCTCAGAATTAATAACTTCAACATTTCTGACAGAACGTAGGCTCACTAGATCACTGGAAATTTGTTTTTGTTTTACATATTGTATATGTGTATAGTATACACTATATTATATTATAGTAACTATAAGAATTTTTTTCAATTTTTACTCATGATTTCTTTTCAACTGACATTGTATTTATTAGAAAATTTTTTACTATGAATCAGTTAAGGTTACCAGTGATTAATTTATAATTATTATTACTAGTAAGAAATATTATATACATTTATATTATATACATGTATACATTATATGCAGCCAATAAATATAACACAATTTTCAAGTTAAAAGACAAAAGAAAAGAAAAAGGTGTTCTATGTCATCAAATAAAACATGTGAAGTAAAGTCATCCGAATAAAATTCTAAAATGAAGCTATTTTTAGTGGTTTTGAAAATTATTTCTAATGAAAAGTCAACACTCCAGGAATAGACAGAGATTCCATTTGGAAGTAGACCGATATACAACACATTAAGGCATAAACTTAAACAAGAAAATAATATTGTTACACTAAGAGTAGAAAAAGATTTTACAATTTCAACAAACATAGCTTTCAAAATTTTATTATAATTTGTAACATCTTTCTTATGTGAAACTAAATTTTTTGCTGTTGTTGTTTAAAAGACATATGAATTATCGCGAATTGTGATTAAAAAGAAGAGAGATTAAAAATATTTTCAGCGGTGCTGCAGTCTGAGAAAATCTATGAAAAACAATCCCATTATTAGCATTAAAATATTATGTTTTATTGGACATGTATTCTATTTTATGTTAGACCATTTGCTGGATGTCGAGTTCAGTTTGCTGATGGCACTATCAGCGTTAGTCCAGCTCAATATACTAAGGTGTCTACTATTCATGGAACACATAAGTTATCCATTACATACACGGTACTTTTGATGAAATTGAATGAGATTGCGCCAGGACTGCAACCAGAAATCGTCATTATTGATTTTAAAAAGCTGGAATAAAAATGTTCATCGCCATCCACGATCCTCAAATTCATGGATGTCATTTTCACTTTGGACATGGTAATTTTGTGCAAAGTTCAAGAGTATGGGTGTAATGCAAGATACAACAAGAAACCGAACTTTGCAATGCATATCCATATGCTATTCGTATTGGCTTACGTTCCAATTAATGACAAAGATGTCTACGAAGAACTGGTAAAACCAAATTCATTTCTGGAAGTCGATCCACTTCACAAATACTTTGAAGATACATTCCTTGGGAGATGAGCACGTCGATGAAGAGTAGATGCACCTCATTCCTGCAAAATCAGGGACTTCTACCAACATGTGAGTGTTGATACATCGCATTAACAATGCAGTTGAAGGGTAGCATAATGCATTTGCAAAGTCAGTTCAGATTGCAAACCTGACATTGCGAGACTAGTACTAAAGTTTCAGAAAGAACAGAACATGAATCAGATGAACATTGAATGTCTAATTCTAGGGGAAAATTCATCACTACGAAAGAAGAAATCTTGAGATCTGAATCGTCAGATGAGAATTAGTTTAGTTAGATTATAAAAATCGCACATCAATTGATTATTTTGATTAAAATTGATTATTTTGATAACAACATTGACAGAAAAAAATAAATAAATATATTTTCATAAATCATGATCTCCTGTTTAAATCATTTTATAGCATTGCGTAATTTTAAAATGTTTTAAATAGTTTTATTTGGTTTCAATATTAATTACTTGTGAAAACATTTAAATTGATTTAAAGTCAATCTATCCTTTTAATTTTTTCTTTTTTATTTTAAATTGTTTTTGTAGAACCAACTTTAAATTTTTCACTGATTAGTTTAATATTTTGTTTTAATTTAGGTTTAATTTTTAGAAATTTATAAAAACTTTCAAAAATAAGAAAAACCATTAATTCAGCGACATTTTGCTTAAGATTTTATCCCAAATATTATTTCTAAAATTTCAAAATTTTCTAATTTCCATTAAAAATATTTTTTAATATCAAGAATTATAAATCCTATTTTGAATATCTGAGCGGCGAAATTAAAATAATATTTTCAAATTTATTATCATACAGACTTACGAACAAATTAATTGAATATTTAATATGAAAGTATGCTTGAAATGAAATTTACCGACCGCTACAATAACTAATTAAATGAAATTCAAAAATTGAATCATTTAAAAGCACTGAAGCATTTATTTAATCATAAATATTTTTATCTATGAAGAATTTTCCCATATATATGTTTTATATGTCAAATATTTTTCATTTATGTCTAAAAATATTGGAACATATTTTAATATATTTTATTGATTTAAAAAAATGAAAATTAACTATTTTGAATGTTTATTTAATCTGATAAATACAGTAAAAATACATCAATTAAATTTCAAAGTATTTAATTTGCCAATTATTTTTCTAAATAAAACCTAGAAATGTCAATTATTTTCGATTATTCTATTGTTTTTTAATATTATTTTAAGAGTAATTTATTTTTAAATCATTTTAGTGTTTGCAATTTTCAATTAAATTTAAATAGTAATTGTAAATAAATTTTTCTAAATAAAAATAGCATTTATAATGTTACAGTATATCATAAATAATTCTTATTCTTATTCTAATTTTTCTTTTTCTTATTTTTCTTCTTTTTTTCTTCTTCTTCTTCTTCTTTTTCTTCTTCTTATTATTATTATTATTATTATTATTATTATTATTATTATTATTATTATTATTATTATTATTATTATTATTATCATTATTATTATTATTATTATTATTATTATTATTATTATTATTATTATTATTATTATTATTATTATTATTATTATTATTATTATTATTATTATTATTATTATTATTATTATTAAGCAAGTAGATGGCAAGATGAGCCTTAGCTGGAACTTATTTATTAAATCAGAAAGTTTTTGATTTTAAACGGTTTTTCTTAATCTGTTAGAATTTAGCTAGAGTATTCAAATACTTGTTGGATTTCCTTCTTAATTCATTTTTTGCATACTCGTTATCCCCATTCTCAAGTTTTTCATCCTTGTCGACTGTAGAAATTGATGACTATTAGTGAGTACAATAAGGAATTAAAAAGTAGTGAATATGCCAAGAATGATGTGTTTGTGTTTGTATTGAAGTATTTTAGGTAGTACATGGAAAACTTGTGTAAAATGGTGTTATATTATATTGAAAAAAAATTATTAAATGTATTTAAAAATGTAATTTAATTGAAATTTGAAAATTTTTAATGTTTTTAAAAGTATTTTTAATTGCAGTATTTTTATGGTAGTGTAAGGAACTCTATTAATTTGATAATCGACGTATTAAATCATATATTGCATTTGAAGCTCGTGAAAAAAAGAAAAAAGACTGGACACTGACAAACGAATTTATTTGTTTGTTAACTTTGCAAGAGCCAATTGCGGTTGATCGATTGGCTACACATATCTGTGATTTATTCCATGTTCATACTATGTACAATGGTTGTGGGGCGATTTATAACACCATGATGAACTTCAATGTTGATATTCAAAGGGATTTATATCTGATTTATATTTCTTTATTTATATCAATAAAAGTTTTCTATGTATCGAAATATAAGAGCAAATAGAAAAGTATTACCTAAAATTGCAAAGGCAAATGGACGAACTTTACTCTAACTATTTATAAAAGTTAACTTAATAAAAGGTTCTAATTTTGAGTTAGAAACATCGAAATTAAAATATTGAAAAAAATATAAAATGTGTCCTGGAAACTTTAACATTTTGTAACAATATTAAGTATAGTATCGATATAATTGACCAAATTGCGCGAAAATATAATACTAAAGCAGGATCCCGTAGATGACCTCGTCATGTATTCTATAATATCTTAAAATTAACAGTTGTGAATGCTTGGATTTTATACAAAGAGGTCACTCAACTAAAAATCTTAATAAAAAAATTTATAAAACAATAAAATACTTTTAAACTCAGAATATTGAAATATGAATGAATTTTTAAGTTAAATCACATGTAAAAGAAATAGAAGTAACACTCATTGTGTTAAATTTAATCAAAAAGTCTACGGAAAACGTAATTCAAAAACAGAATATATAAGGAAAAAATGTTATAAATAAAATTTCTTTCAAATAAAAGTTTTTTTTCAAAAAAATTAATTTTTTTTTGTTTTAATCAAATTTACTCATTTTAGGTAAAATAGGTATATATCCAACATCCAACCATTTAATGTAAAAATATTTGTAATTAAGGATTGTCCACACAACTTTTATTCACTTGTATTTATTTTTTATTAAAAGGTTGTTGTATTTTATTTTTCTTATCAAATTTATCTTTCTGCTTTTCTACAGTCAATGTACTTATTTTTTACCTTATTTCACGTAAAATTATATAATTATTTTATATATGAATAAAAAAAATCTTATGTTAGTCCCGAATTTGTGCTAAACGTACCGTAATTTATGCTCTTTCATATACAATATGGTAATAATAATAGAATTTCATTTAAATTAAATTTACATAAATATTTAACTTTGAAAAATAATTAATTTTAATGAATTTTTCTTAATTTATTTTAGAGAAAAAAGATAAAAAAAATATTCACTAATTATTAATCAAACAAAGGCAATAAAGATTAAATTCAAAACTTTTCAAACGAATAATAATACTTAAATATAGAAAAAATTCATATATGATATTATTATTATTATGAAAATATTATAATCCTATTTATTAGCAAATATTTGTAATTATACAAAACATTTTAACTAATTTTATTTCAATTTCAAATAGAAAAAATTAATCTTTGCATAAAATTTTCAAATTTTACAAATGAATATTAACCATAACTATCAAAGTCATAATAATATATTTCAACGTATTTTTAATTATATCTATAAGCAATAAGAACCGGAAGGTATCAGAAACGTACATAATAGAATTTGATTAATTTTCGCTTTAGAAACTCGACACGAGTAAAGCTTTTGACGAAATAATTGATCAGAATTAAGAAAACATATATTCACAGGCAACTAAAATTAAAATGCAATTTCTCATGTTTTAATCCGTTCGAATTAATATTTGTTCGATGAAAATATCATTTTGTTATGTTTGATTTTTAGATAAATATTTCTTTAGTATTTTTTATTTAAAAATAAAAATTATTACTAATCAAAAATTTTAAATTTCTTCATGGAGTTTATCTGTTTGAAATAACTTTTTTATTTTTAGTTCTTGACAAGCAATTATTTAATATTTTCTTTTTCAGTTACAAGAATTTCAACAATTCGAACGACCACTCCCTCATTGTGTAAGTTGTTTGTATTAATGATACATTTAAAAATAAATTATTATAATTTCATGATTGCCATTATTTTAAAACGGATATATATATATATATACAATGAAAATTGAAAATAATAAAATATTTATTTAGCTTGTATTAGTATGTAATTAATTAATTGATTACTTGATGAAACCTGAAATTGACAATTATTGATCTTAGACTATTGAATAAAAAGTTAGAATTTACAACCACTTATCTACTGCCTCTGGTTATAATAAACGACAGAATCGATCTAGTTGCTTTCTTTGCTTTAATTTGAAAAGTTCAATATTCATGAAAAATGACTTAATTAATAATTTGATTTGAAATGTTTCTCAGACTTGGCAATACTTTTTCCAATAATTATTGTGTTTCGTGTCACATTAAAGTGTGTTTTCATTATATATTATTATTCAATAACACTAACCGATATTTAACCAATAAATACAATGTCAATTGAAAAGAAATCAGTGGTGAAATATATATTATAAAAACATTTTTTTCAAATTTCACTACTGATTTCTTTTCAATTATAAATTCGATGCCAATTTATAGGTGAAAAGAAGTTCTAATAATTTATATTTATTTAAATATTGATTTTTAAATTAAATTCGAATTATCTCCAGAGACTCCGTAAAATATATAATCCTTAAATTTTATTCACAAACTTTATTTAAACTGTAATTTTATGTGAAATTTAAAATCCACAATTAATCGCTAAATAATTAAAATTTTACTACACAAAAAAAATGAATGAAATATTGATTTTACAATTTATTACCTAAAATTTACTTAAATAATATATATCATAATATTTGGTTTCAGACAAATTACATATAATGACACATAAATAATAATCTGCCAACACATTTCTCCTAAATATAAACAAATTATTAAGTAGGTATATTTTAAATAGGTATATTTTCAAACAATTAAATACGGATACGTATCACAAAGGAGTTAGTTAAAGTAATCCAAAATTTAACAATTTCAAACAGAGAAAAAATATAAATTACTAAACAATATATAATATTCAATTAGAAGTAAAATAAAGCATTTATAAGAAATATCTGAAAAAATTTATTAATGCAAAATCGAAGTGAATAATTTTAAAATTGAAATGTAGACCTAACGTCATTTAGAATAACATGAAATGATATTAAAGCAGTAAATTATAAAATAAAAAACAATTTTCTGTCTATCTTCATGGTATATAATCACACAAATCTAATAATAAATATATCTAAAAATGTCCAATTAATTTATTATACGGAGAAAGAATACCATCAAACCCCATAACGTTTGCAATGGAAATAATACCACTGGTTCCATAAAACATAGCATTTACAAAACTATTAATTAGTTAAATACAGGAATCAACCTTTGTATTTTAACTTAATTTTTAACAAAACCTTTCAGTTTAATTTGTTACATACTACGCGTCAAGTTATTGACTCTCCACAGTCTAACGGTTAATCCCATGTTATTAATTTTTGCATTTCCATTCAAATAGTCCCTTCTACTTTCCCTTTATAACATAGTTGAATGTACTTTTGATAACTTCGGAATAATAATTCATCAAGATGCAGGAAACACGTGAATAAATAATGATGATAAAAAATGCAGCCTCGACGCCACGAGCCTCTATTTTTGATGCACTACCAGTATCTCCCTGCTTCAACGTTCACAAATTGAAAAATGGATATTCTAATCTTTTGATTAAAAATGTTTCTAAATATTGGTAAATTGAATCATTTTATTTAAAAGAATGGTAACTTTTTTTAAGTTAATTAAAGAAAACTAACGAAAAGATTTCCTTCAAATTTTGATAAATGCTTTATTCAAAAATTAAGATAAATCTAGAATAATTAAAGTTATTAATTGATATTTCACATAATTATTTCGTGATATCAAGAAGACATATGATAAAAAGAATTATGATAATTCGTTGCATTTAATATTAAATTAACAAACCAAATAACATTTCGGATTCATTATTATTATTATTATTATTATTATTATTATTATTATTATTATATTATTATTATTATTGCGGGAGAAATTCGCGATTCGAGAATATGGCTTCATGGTCCAAGGTTTCTATTAGAGGAAAAAGACCAGTGGTATTAATGGAAATGCAAACGATTGGAAATCAACAAGTCTACGGACAAAAAAAATTTAAAAGTGGGAGATTTAGTATATTTATATGCGAACGGATTGGGAAAGAAACAGTGGAGACTTAGTAAGGTGGTGGAGACTATTGCTGGAACATATGGGCATGTGAGGGTGATAGGGGTTTTGTGCAAGGGAGAGAATCTTTGTGCCGGGATTGAACAATGTAGTTGATCCCCTAGAAGGGATTACAAAGAGTGGTGGGAATGTTTGTCATGGGTCATGTTGTGTGTGACTTGTGGCAGTTTTCTGGTTTTCGTGTGTTGAGTGAGTAATTGATTTTTAAGCTCTCGTGGTTGTTCGTTTATTCACTCTAAACTTTGTAACTCATTGTTGAAAAGCTAATTTGTAGTGTAATATAATTTTTTATCCATTCTTCTGGAATTATTGTTTTGAATATTTAAATGGAGGTTTCGGATTTTAAAAAAGGACGAATCAATTTTGATACAACCCATATAGTAAAAACGTAAGTGAATACAAAGAAGATAAAATATGAAATGTTCTTTTAGTGATTCAATCATTGACTCGTTGAACGAAAATAATATCAATCGAAGTATACCGAGTAAGAGAGTGAGAAGCGATTGACGACAAAGTATACTTAATTCTAATTACAATGGAAAAATTCAATCTGGGAAAACAAATCTAAGAATTTGATGACTTTCAACCGAACTTATAAAGATATACATTTAATAAATAAATATCAAGCTATAAATGATGATTTTATGAATTTGGAATTAAAAGAATATCCTTGCAAATCCTCAAAATGTCTTGGAATTCCCGTTGAAATTATAATCAACAGGATCAATTATTATTATTATTATTATTATTATTATTATTATTATTATTATTATTATTATTATTATTATTATTATTATTATTATTATTATTATTATTATTATTATTATTATTATTATTATTATTATTATTATTATTATTATTATTATTATTATTATTATTATTATTATTATTATTATTATTATTATTATTATTATTATTATTATTATTAATATTATTATTATTATTATTATTATTATTATTATTATCATATATTTTTTTAAATAATAATTTTGATAGACTAAAAATAACAAATAATGCAAACATTTTAATTGAAATTTTGGAAAGAATATATAATGTTAAAAAATCCTTGATGTTGTGTTGGACTGAGTATTTATTTCTGTTTTTATTTACTACGTAAACTTTCATTTGAAAATAAAATAAATTTAATTACTAAATGATGCATATTAAATATATTCAAAGAATTTTTCGGAACTAGGTCAATTTTGGGATGTTGAGATTATTAAATGACACCTCAAAATTAAATTTGACCTTATTTTTGTTTTGACATCTTGCTTTAATTCCATATAAAAATAAAATTCGGTTTTTCAAAAATAGACCTAGATAAAAATAACCCTGTCATAATATGCAAATGGAATCGCAAGAAAGTAAGACTTATTTTTCAAGGGGAAGGTGACAAGACCATTTGATTAAATTTAGATTTTTTTGTTCAAGTAAAACAAGCCATCTACTGAAAACAAGCTCCATTGTGTCTTTTAAAGCAGTTAATTTTTATTGCGCATTAAAGCCTGATGTTGAAGTAAATTAGGACCATCAAAATAACACGGGGAAAAATGTTGCATAATCATAAAAGTTTCAATAAACACTCTCGACTTAGTTTCTCATCTATTATATTTATAAAACTAAATTAAATCACGATAGCCTCTCAAATATTTTAGATCCAAAAACTTTTCCCTTATTTCTTACGTCTTTTTTTAAATATTAAATTATTTTAAATATTTCACGGAAATTAAATGATAACAAACTAATCGACTTCAAAACTTATTTATTGGCTTTTATGGCTTCCCAAAAATATGTTACTGAAGAGCCAATAAATAATAATAAATAATAAAATTTCAAATTTATTTTGTTTAAATGTTAAAATTATAAATTGAACTTAAAATATTTTAATTTATTTGAAGTTTCCTACAGAATTACAGAGATTGAATAAAATTATATAATTGCGCAATTTTAACGATATTGATTTTCTCTTTACATATTGATATAATAAATTTATTTTGAGAATTTATTAATTGAAATTTATACGATAAGAATAAAAGTAAAAAATAATATATAAATATTTCCAGAAATTACCCGACATGTAAAATGGCAGATAATAGATAAGGAATACTAATTTACTTTCTTCTGATTACAAAAAATTAAATAACTAAAATTAAAATGTTGCATATGAAATATTAATAAAAATGCATATTGATTTTATTTAGGACTTTAAAAGAACAAAAGTGGAGTTTTTTTGATGATTTTGTTGTTTAAACATTTAATGCACAATTTGAAATAATTATTCTCCATAGCAGCACCAAAACTGACGTTTCTTAAATTACTACACAAACTTCACGAAATGAGCTAAGAAGCTCTTCTTTGTCCAAAAAATCTTGTTTGATCACTTTTAAACATCACAATAAATATAAATAAAAAGGGTAATTTTGTAATTTTAAATTATTGTCCATTTTCTTAAATATTGAGATATTGATAGTCACAAGTATGTTTATTTTGTTGACAAATACATACAAAAATATGATTTTACATGTTTTACGTGCAATTCATGTTTAATTTTGAGTTTTTTCAACAATTATCAAAAGAAGCAGCTCAATAAATATTTTTTAATTTACAAAAGTGACTTACAATTGAAAATCTAAATTTATATAAAATCCACCATTTTTTAAAAACTGGGACTTTCATTAGAAAAATTCAATTTTTTACTTTGAGTATATAATTGAAAGATTTTCCAGTTAAAAGCTCAAACCGATTTCATTCCAAATTTATTTTTAACTTCCCCAATAATTTTATAAATATTAAATTTCAATAATTATTTGCTAAAAGAATATAAACTTGTTAACAGTTTAAAAATAAACACTACCAGAATTCGTGAGTCTGAGAAAACGGGCCTATTAAGTATGAAATAACTGATCCTCAAAAGGGTTACATGGGGAAAAAATCATCAAAAATTTTGACAAAATATTTTCCAAAATCTATAGTTTGAAAGAATAAGATAAACAAAATCACTTAAAATCTAATTGTTACGTAATTCATTTAAAATAGATAGCAATTATAAATAATTATTATTCTTAAGATTTGTCACCACCCTTTGAACAAAACATCGATATATTACTGATTTATAGTCTTCATGCTCTCTTTTTAATATATATATATTATGATTATATTTTATATTTTAGGATATTCTCCTCAAATTGTTTTGTTTTTTATTTATTCGATAAATGTTATTAGAAATACCTGCATTTCTGCATTTAATAATGGAAATAGTGCTTAAAACAGTATTGAGAGTTTTCTTTCTAATATAAATGTGGGGTAATTGACATGTTCATTGGTTTCCTATGAAGTTTTTCTATAACGAAATATCATAAATTTGATAAATATAATAAAATTATATTATTTAGTCTAAATTGAATATTAATTTATTTTTTATAATAATATATTTTTTAAAGAAAAATATATCTACAATATCTACAGTTTTTTCCATCTTTCCAAATGATAACAGGAAAACTGTCCTAATATATAGTAAAACGAATTTTTGAGTGCTGCTATTTTATAATTAAGTCTTTGCCATGTTTATTTAATTATTTATTAAAATAACTGTATAATATATCCACGAGCATTTTGATAGATATTAATTAATTTTATAAATATTAAAATATTTCATTCATAATTGACAATTGATAAATGCAGTCGAGTAAGTGTCATCTTTGGTTAACTTCAAAAATACTTTAGGCAATTTTTAAAGAAAAGTCGTCATTTTATAATATGATTTTATGGAAAACTAAAATTAATTATCTGAAAAGAAAAATATGTTAAAATTATGTCATCTTTATTAGTAAAACCTGAATCTCTTAAAGATCCACTATTGCAAGAATTTAGAATATAGTTATATTAAAATAACATGAAAGATCCGTTAAAAAGGCTATATATATATATATATATATATATATATATATATATATACAATGATTAATATATAATAGTTACATGGTGGTATATTTTGGAGTAAATACATTGAAATCTGATAAAGTGTAAAATATTAATAAAAAGACTTACATAGTTATTGGTAAACTCATCAGTGTGATCATTTTTATTGAATATGTTTAGTGTTTGATTATGACAATAAATACTCTAGAAATCTTATTAAAATTGACATTTTAAAGTTTCATGTCTTTTCATACAATAATTATAGTTTAATTTAAAATTTAATGCTATAAAAAATATGTGTAATGGACATGTGTAAATAAGAGATTTGTTGAACTCAATAGTCTTTAGCAATAATTTAATTGTTGAAGTATATGAAGGTCTTGTGTTATATGTGTCTCTTAATGTAAACTTTAATAATTAATTTAGGTAATTATTAGAAAAACTTATATTGAGTTTAATTTATAGACTGAGGTTTCGTTTAGTATATTCAGAAAAAATATATTTTGGTTCCTTGAAGTGAGACTTATAAATATTCTTCTTTAACTTTATTGGATTTTATATTCATTTTTACTTTATTCTTTATTTTACAGCTATCTTTATTTCTTTTGCAGTAATTATGGTTTGTTGATAAGATAAAGCGCAATATAAATATTGAAATAAAGCTGTCACATTACAACCTTAACTAAACAAATAATACCAAAATAAAATACATAAAATTCAAGAGTAAAAATAACATTAATAAAAATAAATTTCAATGAGAAATCTTGATTTATTGACAAAATGCCTAATGGACTTGTCTTAGATCTTCAATTTTATGCGAAACAAAACATTTCATCTTTTCTCCGAAAATATTCAGTAATAATCGTTGTTGTTAAAATTGATATATTAGTGCTCAATCTTTTTTTCGCTTATAGTTGACCACAATGGCAATAATTGACATTTTTTTTTTTGTATAAATAGATTAATTTTTTGATTTACTATTTCAGTTTTAACCATTAAATTCGAGAATAAATTATTTGAGAGAAATCAAACAAATTTTTTAATAATATTTTCAATTTTGAAAAATGATAATTAAAACCTGTCTACATAAGATCTGATATTTTCTAATTATACGAATATTTTCTTTAATAAATTACATATGACATTTAGCTTTCATAGTGACTTGTTTATATTAAAAGAAATAAATAAAGAAAATAATATTAACTAGATTTACGG
>CAUHTR010005027.1:0-31608 GCA_959609185.1 Schmidtea polychroa | reverse complement strand
TTCTTTTTCTTGTATTCTTTTCAAAATTAAATAATCGATCAATAAAATATGAAATAATTTTTTGTTTCTATTTGAGTAGATAAATTAAGATAAGTTAGTCAACGCTACACAAAGTAACAATAATATTTTATTTTTGATATATTTGTATATTAAAATTATCATTTTAAAGATATTGATGATTGTTACATATTTCGTTTAAAAAAAGCACACTTTCTTACAAGCACACTTAAAATTAAAGTAAACTCCATGACTGTTCCATAATATCATTATACTCTTTAACCTTCAAAGGTATTGACTGGGTGTATCTGATGCTGTTTTTTTCTTTTGGCTAACCAACTGGAATAGAAAGAAGTGAGAAACGAACTTAACAAATCTAATTAAAAAATAAATTTTAATTCTAAAATAATTATTCAATATATTAAGAAATATTTAGTTTATGTAAAAAACAAATGTTTTTATTTGTAATTTTAATAATTTATATTTATTTGAAAAAATAATGCAATCAATTAACGAGAAAGTTTTAAAAATACAGAGCGCATTATTTTTTATTCATTAATTATAATTTGAAATTTATTTTTAGTTAGATTAAATTTTGGAGTGAAAAAATGTAAAAATTATAAATTTCAATGTTCAAGAAAAACCGAAATGCTATTTCAGTCTAAATAAAGTCCTGCTCCACTAACCTTACTTCTGTAATTTTCTCGCCCTTCTTAATCAATTATTTATTTAAATAAAATTACAAAATTGAAATCTGTTTTAAATTAACTTTTGATCTAATAACTCTTCTAAATTTTTGAAAATAAAATCAATTCAATATTTCATTTTTGGATATTTAATTAATTGGTTAAATAGACCTAAAAATAATACCAATTGAGTTAGGTATTTTGTTCATAATTAATTAATTCAACAAATACAATTTGATCAGATCAACTTTAAATAACTTTTAAAATAAATTTAATAGTGCCGAATTTAATTAATAGTTAAAATCAAGTGTTTAATGTTAACCGTACTTTAATTTTTAGATGACAATGAGGAAAGTAAATTTTTTAAAATTTTTCTAATGATCAAAATAATATTCTAAAATTCCTAAATTTCCAAAAAATTTTGCAAAATTATTAGATTATAATACTAATTTTCTTTGTGCATTTCTTATTGAAACAATTTTACCGACTAATTCAATGAATCTTATAAACTTAACTTGTAAATGTAATTTGCTTGTGCTAATTACATCATGTTGTTAAAAAAAAAGAAAAAATTTATTAATATTTGGAAACTAAAATAAATGTAAATGAAATGTGATTCGATTAAATTTACATTTATTTTACAACTATTTCAATTTTATACAATAAAGTTAAACTTTACATTTGAAAACAAGACATCAAATAAATTTACATAAAAATAACTAAATTAAACATTTGATTAATTTAATAAATATTATTTTAATAGACTTGGGAGGTATACTGAAGTATAATTTCACATAATTACAATGACAATTATTATTTTTTGCCATTGTTGATGGTTATTTACAGTTGTATTTTATTCTGTAATTATGGACTAAGATTTTATCCCACATTAATTTGGATTAAACGAAATTTCATGATTCTATGTGTAATATTTCATTTTATCTGTTTATTTCTATTAAAAGTAAACGCACAATATATACATTAACCATAATCAATAGTGCATGCGGCTCTTGGGGAAGCGAGCTAGAATATTTGGGGGTGTGGAGTTGTAATTCTACAAAATCATTAAATTTAAGTGCAGCTGGTAAAATAAAAATTTAAACTTACAAAATTCATTTTGGCTAATAAACATTATATTATCCATTAAATTTGCACGTAAAAAATTCATATTTCATACATTTATATTTAAGCTAAGAATTAGGATTTTCTATAAATAACTAAATAAATATTAAGTATGTCTTTAGGGATGCCAGTAGCCTAAAAGGTTAAGAACTACTACATTGAGCAATAATTTTCAACTTTTTCTTCTTTCACGGAACACTTAGTGATCTACAAATTTGGTGACACACAAATAACACTACTCATATATATATCATACAGACCCGTTTCACAATGCAACAATTAAATGTTCGAAATAAACGATTTCATTTACAATTTCTAGGAAATATTAACAAACGTATTTTTGATTATGACTCATTTACATCAGTACTTAGACATTCATTGGCAAAATCTGGTTGCACACTACGAAGCTTATCGCTGCACAGTAGTTGAAAATTACTGTCAGAGTAATTGACCAATGACAACTAGGAGGGAGAAATAATAAACTGAACACAAAAGTGATGAAGTCACATTTTGACAATTTCATAACATTTATTAACTATTCACCAGATAAAGTAGTTTACCTTTGTTACAATCATTTTTAGAAATTTTATGGTGTTTTGTTATAAAAAAAATGCTAACATTGAAAGTTTAAACAAAACTAGATAGTTTTTGAATATTAACCATGTCACTGCAAGAATATTTTATTAAAAATTAATATTTTTTTTCAAATAGAAAAATTATTGAACAAATTTAAGTACATTTATTATTTAGGCAGAATTATGCCTTGCCAGAAAACACAGTATTGTGACGATCGTGGTTCTTGAATTTTATAATATTTAAAAAGTTTGATAACTTTTATTTTTTTTATTCTTGTTTAGATAATATGTTAAAAACAACAGTTGCTAAAAGGTTGTCCATCTTTACAGTTATTAATTAGTACATTTTAATATGAATCAACCAATTGTCATATTTCATGGACTGGTTCTAGGTGTAGACTATGTTAAACCAGGCCAACTTAAAAATAAAAATCTATTTCTAAAAATGTGGGAGCGAAAATGATTTGAATAAGACCTTATATTTTCTAATGAAGGTAGAATTATCTTTTAATGGGATTTCACTGAATTTTAAAAATCAAGATTCAAGATATGTTAATCTTGAACTCAATAAGCCAATGTTTATTTCATTTAAAGACATTATTGAAAAGCATTTAAGTTCAAATGAAAATGTAAAAGTATATTTTTAGTTTTAAGTTTATTTTAAATATATATATACTCACCATCCACGCTCCAAAGTATGCACCTAAGCTGTATTTATATATTTACTTTCCTTTGATAAGGAAATTATTTTTTTCAGACAAATTTCGGCTTCCTTTTTCACTTTTATCGACATATTTTTATGTTTTAATTTACTCAAACAATCAGTATTCGATTAGTACTAAGTCTTGACGCAACGCAATACGGACACTAACCAATGTCGATATTTGTATTTATTTCAACTAAAATGATTTTAAGAATTAAAATTTTGGAAATATCTTTAAGTTCCATATTTCGACAAAAATGAAGTCTAAGAAATTTATAGAAAAGTATAAATTGAACTTAAATAAATAATATGTTTTCATTTATTTTTGAAAACGATGCCATTATTAAGTGAAATATTCAGTAAAAGATTTTATTAATTTATTTTATCAGGTAAAAGACTGAATTTTCAATAATTCAGTAAAAAGAAAATAAATTTAATTAAACGAAAGTGGTTTCATAATATCTGATTTTCAGTGTTCTTGTAATAAATAAAAAACAATTCTCCATAAATATATTTGAATAAACGAATTTATCAAATGATTTGTAAGCAATATTTTGCGGATATCCCAACTATATACACTACGAAAATAATAATCACCTTCTCAATAACCTGCTTTATTATGCATTTTACATTATTCAATATCCCCAAACCAGAGCCGTAGATAGGGAAAATGGCGCCCTGGTGCCAAAAGAATCCACCACTCCCATTAATTATGTATTTACAGGAATGGAATTGGTCTTGAAGAGTCAAATTAAGATACAAAGCTATACAATGCTTAACCAAACTTATATTAAAAAAATTTTTTTTAAAAAGCATTTAAATGATCATTTCACAGTTTTGGCGCCCTTCGACTCGGCGCCCGAGGCAGGTCGCCCCATTCGCCACCCCGTAGCTACGGCTCTGCCCCAAACTTACTCTACTTTCCTACTTGAAACTAACACCAAGTTTGTCAAATTTTGCTCTCTTTATATACCATATCGAACTATTTAGTTAAAAGTCTCAAAATCTACTATCTTGACATTTCCCTAATAATCTCCTTCACTGCTGCTGATAATATAAAATAATTAATTACACAGTTTCTACCATTTCAGCTCCACTCTCCCTGTACTAGATTCTCATTCATCATGGTATCATGATAAATGTCCTTAGTTATTCAGTTTTATTTGTATTTACAAATTTATATTTATATTCTAATTAACGATTTTCTGTTTTATACATTTTTGCGCTTTTTATACTCTTTTTTTTTATACCCACCACATCATTAATTTTATCTGTGGCTCATTTTCAAATTCTAAATCAATCTATTAATTAATTAAAGACATCAATATATGCAAGTTTGACAAAAGAAATGGATTGTTAATTCTCGACCATGATGTATATGTGAATAAGCTTAATGATGTTTTGAATGCTCCTCAGTTTATGAAAGAGAGATTTCTCGAAAAAATGAAATACAGCCTCCTCTTAAAGATGAGAATTTGTTAAAGAGATACTGAATAAATTAATTAAAAATAAGCAAATCGATGAAGAGTTGTTTAAATCTATTCCTCCAATGGGGTCACAACAAGAAAAAATGTATGGGCTTCCAAAAATCCATAAAGATGGCATGCCTATGAGACCTGTATTATCCATGATTGGACTGCCCAGTATAAAATAGCCAAATTTTTGGATGGATTATTGAAACCATTAATACGATCAGAATTTGAATGTAAAGATAGTTTTGAATTTGTTTCCTGCATTGCAAAATATGATAGACAAAGTGTGGATGAAATTATGGTTTCGTTTGATGTTTGTAGTCTGTTTATTAATGTACCATTGGTTGAAACAATTGAATTATGTTGCTTGTTATGGAATGAAAACATTTCTGAACATCATATTTTGGGTGGAAGAGCATTTTGTGAACTTCTTGTATTTGCTACTTCAAAAATCAATTTTCTTTTCAATAATGAATGGTATCAACAAATAGATGGAGTTGCTATGGGTTCTCCTTTAGCACCAACAATGGCTTCAATTTTTTAGCAAGCTTAGAAAAGAAAATTGCATCTTTCCAATGTATGAAACCCATTATTTATAAACGGTATGTGGATGATATTTTTCTTATATTTGAAAATCAAAGGCATGTTGATCCGTTTTTGCATTATATGAATAGTCTACATAAAACATCGTATTCACATTTGAAACGGAGAAAAAATCATCACTTGCTTTTTTGGATCTGGTAATACAACGCGAATAGAAACACTATGCGACAGAGATTTATAGAAAACCAACTGATACTGGTCTCTATACTTCATCCGAAAGTTTTTGTGAATTCAAGTATAAAAGAAATATGGTGAAGGGTTTGATTTATCGTTCATGGTTTTTGTCTTCTACTTTTGAAAATTCAGTGAAAAGTGTTGACAAATTGGTTGAAATGTTAATGAAGGACGGTTATTCAAAATCCTTTTTATTAATTATGGTAAAAGAGACTGTTGACAAATTTATTAAAAATCCTAAGGATCCAAGTTTGAGAAATTCTGGGTGTGATGTTGTTGAGGTGTGTGAGTCTGATGAGTCAAATAAATTAAATAGTGTGAGCACGGATGATGAGCCTAAATTTGTGCTAGTATTGCCGTACTCAGAAGGTTTTAAGGATTATAAAGTGAAGATGAGAAAGCAGGTAGGAAATTTAAACTATAGGATAGTGTCAACTTCATGGAAAGTACGCAATATATTTATTAATAAGTCAAAAACTCCGGTCGAATTGTGTTCCGATCTCGTTTATCAGTTTACATGTAATGGGTGTAATGCCACATACAGTGGAGAGACTTCCCGTCATCTCTGTATTCGAGCTCGAGAACATTGTAGACCGAAGGCTTTGACCCATATTAGTGAGCACAATAATGGGTGTAAGATTAAAATAGGTATGTCTGATTTTAAAATTTTATTAAAAAATTTCGATAATTATTGGGAACGTGTGATTTGTGAGTCGTTGTTGATAAAGTCATTGAATCCAAAAATTAATGTGCAGTATGCAGTGAATACTTGTATTTTAAATGTTTTTAAATATTTTTTCCCTTGTATATTGTATGTATTGATTGTTGTGTTAAATTAAATAATTAATAAAATTTTTTAAATTATTATATTAAATTTTGAATGTTTAAAATTTTTAAAAATAATATATTAATTTAATTATAATTTTTAAAAATAATATATTAATTTAATTATAATTTTTAAAAATAATTAAATATTTTTATTAAATAAAAAAGTTTTTATATAATTAATAAATTTGTTTTAAATCCTTAATTTACATAGTTATTATATCCCACCTGATGATGACAGGAAAACTGTCGAAATATATCGTGGAAAGAATGTTTGATTGCGTTATCTTATAATTATTAATTAATTAATTATTGAATTTATGTTTCTGCGAATTTCTTTCATGGACTCTTGAAAACCTATACGATTTTTGGTTGTTACTTCATATAGATTCAGCCCAGGCTGTTTAGTAATTTTATTTTTCCATTTCTAATTATTTTTAATTATTTAGTTTTAATGGATTTAACATAATATTGGCTATATTTGGTACCAACTGCTACAATGAAAGTGAGTAAATTAAAACAAAAATAATTCCATATTTCGTTATTTTATGAGAACTATTCAATTTAATTACACTTGAAAAGTATTAATAAATGAAGTAAAATTTATTAATTTCAAAAATCTCTGATAGTTATTCAATGTTGTTTTAATTATTAAATTTGTTTTAATCAATTAAGTTGTCTCGATTTTGCTGACTTAATTAAAAGTATAAATAATAATCATTTTATTTACTCAACTGATTTCTAATTCTGTGTATCCATTAAATAATATTTTTACACAGCTTATTAAAAAGCGGATAAATTTTAAAATTAAAAATGAAGCGAAATATAAAAATAATTAATGTAAAAAATATTAATGTTTAAGGTAAAATTATTTTTTAAATTACATTTTTTCGATTGTTATTCTTATGATTTGTCATTTTTATATGTATGGAAAATTGAAAAATTTTTCTAACACTCAATTTACCAAGCATAATTGTAATTATTTTGTAAAACTATTCAAATGAACATTTCTCTAGTTTAATAGAAAAGTTCTAGTAGAAATTTGACATAAAGGTTTCATTTTAAATAACGCAAATAAATTTTCATTTGCATCAGGACCAATTAAGATTTTTATAGTGGATTCTCCGTCTTGCCAATGTACCATTAAGGTCAGGGAGGCGAAATTCCTAAAACTGTCTTAATGATTTCACTATGACTTGTTATTGAATGTCAAATAAAATTAATATTTTCCATTTTAATATAAATTGACTAATGTAATATATTATAAATCAACACACATCGAATTTTGATAATGTAAAAATGATTTGCAAATTTAAATATTATATTAATTGGTATATTTCACCGCAAATATTTTCCTATATTGTCCTAATAGGCCTAAAATGGATAAGATAATTTTTCAAACTATTTGACATTTTTTTATAATGAATGTATTAAATAAAAGCAAATGCTGTTAATCTCAGGATTCATCACCTTGCGATTATCATTTAATTTGGTCACTTGAACTTTTCATAAGTAATAAACCTTTCTTGGATAACGATTCTTTTTATTTAGACTCGAATAGAAATAATAAAGTTAGAACAAAGTTCTTTGTTATTTGAATTAAGACACATAACGGTTATGTTTTAATATATTAATGTTTAATTTCATTCATTCGATGATTTTTAAAAAAGTTTGATTCAGTGAAATTTTGAAGCATAATTTGGTGTTTATTTTAAAAGGTAGAAAAAAAATTCAACAAAAAAATTCAATATGGAGGAGAGACTCCTTCAATAGCAATAATAGATAACTAGATTTTGGAGTTTCTGTCGGACACTACAAGTATTTTTGACATTCAAAGAAGCGGAAGACCAATATAGATTGATGATGAAATCTTTGCAAAATTGAAGGAAATTGTGTCTAAGAAAAGGAAATCACGCAAATAGAGTTGTCTCTTAACTCTTTCAATACGATTTTTTTATTTAAAAATTCATGTAATATTTATAGCACAAATTATTGATTGCTAATTTAGTTTGAAGGGAAAAACAAATATTTAAATAAATGATCTGACAAAGGTTTATTCACTCTAAAACGAAAATTTTGAATATAAATGTTATTCAATACTGATGGGACATAATATCCCAATAATTAACACCATTGGGACATATAAGTTCCATTTTTATTTTTGGAAATAAAACCACTCATAAAAACTATTGCTGCACACTAAATAAGTAAAATAAAATTATAAATAGCTTACATATAAAAACACAGTTAGTAATAAGCGTGACACGTGTCTACTGTTTGTTAGCAAAACATCTAAACTGACAAAATTTTATATAAAAGAAAAAAATCAGACAGCAAACAGCAAGATAGCAGACAGGTTTGGACTTGTTTACGAGTCTATGACCGTACAGTACTAAAATCCCAGATCCCAAGCATTTAAATTATTTTAGTAATTATTAGAAATTCTCTGGGACAATATGTCCTTACAGTATTGAAAGGGTAAAACTTTTGTAAGAGAACAATACAGTTTATGTTGGATCAATTGGGAATCAGGAAATTGTGTAACAGATTCGTTCCACGGTATTAAATGGCAGAGATGATGTATAGACGAAAGGTTGCTTGTTAAAACAATCTTTTTAGATTGGATCGCATTAGACCAAGCTTTCTGGCAAATATCGTTATATAGGATGAGACACAGTCAAGACTTTACATACCACATTAGACGAGAATCTAAAAAGTGGGTATTATTTAAAGAGAAACTGCCATATTCCAAAAAACTTCAACAAAACTTCATATTGCAAATGCGTGATTTGAGGATGTTAAAAAGTTTTGAAGGTAGATTTTTCCAAGGGCAACATCAGCACAGAGTACTACATCACCTTGATCTTATGGCCATATGACGGAGGCCATGGAATCGGCGCTTTTATTTGCTACACGACAACGCTCCAATTCACACATCTTATTGAACACAGGAAGCAGTAGCAAAATGTAGGTTAGTGCAGTTAAACCATCCACCATACAGCTCAAATCTTGTTCTTAGTGACTTTTGGATTTCCAATCATCTGAAGAAAAATTTAATAGGTTAAATATTTGAATTAAAACATGAAAGTGGAGAAGGGACCAAACTTCTTCGGAATGTCTCTAAAATCAATGATGCACCTTTGGAGAAAGTTCATCAGTATTAATCGAAGTTATGCTGAGAAATAAATCCTACATATTTGTCTTGTTGATAATAAAGAATTTGGTTCCATTAACTTTCTTATTTCTATGCGAGTCTGAGGATCTTTAAAGCTCACATCTAACTACTTTTGTAGATAACTAAAACCATATATAGTATTTATCAAATATATATATCCTTATTTTGAATTTCTTGAATATGTAAAAAAAATTCAATTTTCTTCTAACGTTGCAGTTAAAAAATTAAATAAAAATTAAAAAATAATTGAAAATCATCTTTTTAGTGGAATTGGCCAATACAAATCATCAGAACCTTTTTAATACAAGTATTGTTTTTTCTGTTGTAAATTTTAAATAAACCTTTGTGCAAAAAATAACTTATTTATTCACCACCATAATATTTTAATAGGTACTAAGATAGATGATTTGTCGCAAAGTTTATTTTAAGATATTTATTACAAGGGTTATTAAACTTTTGCCTACCGGGACCCACTTTAAAAAGAGGAAACTCAACTTGTAAAAAGAAGTATAAGGGCAAATAAAAATATCGACTTATCATCTTCTTTTTTATATTTGATAATTTTTATTTAAAATTACAAAACTATCAGAGCTAACTCAAAGTAACCGAGTAAAGAGTTAATATGCAAATATCCTAAATTTCCATTGCCAAAATTTTTTTTCGACACACATTTAAAAGTTCTGATTTATTGGCATTTAACAATAAAAATCATTCATTACTGTCATAATTTGAAAGAAGTAATAAGAATTTCAATAAAAATATATTCATTATTGAAAAGTATGAAACTTTTTTAATAAACATTTCTAAATCTTGTAATCAAACATTTAGATTAATTTAATTAATTATAATTAAAAAATTATTAACTGTAATTTTAGATAATCGAGAAAACTTAATGTGTTATTTAAAGATTATTTTTCTTAAATATTTATTTTTAAATATTACAATTCTTATTAAATAATAAAAATATGGATGATTCATCAAATCTTCTTTTAGTGTTATAATGCCGACATTCGTTTAATTTATTTATATAATACCGGCATATTACAGATATTTTCTAGTTTATTAAAGTTCTAAAGTAAAGCTGAAATCGCCGGTATTTATTCTCAGAAATCATAATCAATTTTAAGATAATTAAATATAATCGATTTTATTGGATAGTTAATATAAAAATTGATATTCGATTTTATTTCAACCAATGACTATCAACTTCAAAAAAAATCCATTTAATATTAAATTAATTAAGGATTTAATTAATTAAACACAAATTTGGTATGTTTGATTAAAATATGATGATCGAAAATTGTGAATGTTCTGCATTGGTAACATATTGGCGTTGACTACATTATCGAAATAAGTTACCATTGTTTCAGGACCAGCGTCGTACACTTTTCAAGTCTCCTTTCTGATACAATAAAAATATCATATCACATCATTTAGATCGGTTAATTTAGGTTAATTTATTGTTATGCAACCCAAATTGTACTTAAATGAAGTTTAAAAAAATGTCACAAGTTCACTGAGGTCATTAAAATATAATACTAAAGGATAAATAAGGCGAATAAACACCTGAGAAATTAATCGGTGTTGGAATTTGATATTGATATTAAAACACGAAGAGATGTGTAAAGAAGTATTTGTGAGGATATGAACAACATAAAGCGCGGAAAAAATAATAACCTCTAATTAATTAATAGAGAGATAAATTATAAGATAAACCTTTTATCAATAATTAAGCCTAATTGTAGAACAACTATTATTATGATAGAAGGATAAATAGATATTTGGAACAAGAAAACCAAAACAAGGACGATAGAATCGATGTAATTGAATTGGAATAATTGATTGCTCTGACCACTATACTATGTTTTGCTAACACTTGTATTTATATATAAGCAGTGTTACTTCGACATACGTCCTTAATAAGTTCCATATCCTTGGACTCATACCACTTTATTTTTCCATAAGAAATAAAGGGAGAATGATTACTACGTTTCCATGAAATTTACTAAAGATTTACCGGAATAAACAAAATTATGTGAAAGTTCACAGAGTTCCAGAGTCCGTTTTCGGGACTCATTTTGATTGGACTCAATTCTAGCACGAGAGTCGTATACTAAGCGTCTAAACTGAACGTATACCAAGTTGAACTTATTCCAAAGCTGGTGTATATCTATGTACCACCGGATATAGTTTTAAATATATAATAATTTCATTGGATCATTATTGTGATATATTATGAATTGTAATAAACTGTTAGGTATTATTTAAATATTAAATAGGCTCATAAATATGTAAAAATGTAAATTTAATTCTCAGAAAATATCTTTACACTAATTTGATAATTTTCAGGGGTTTTGCAAATGCTTCAAAGATTGGGGTGGAGAAAATTGTAACAAGTTCGTTGGCAGTTGGACAGATTGGTCACGATGGGACCGCTGTAGACCTAGTTGTGGTAATCATCGATGGACAATGAGAACTCGTGAATGTAATACGGAAATTACAAACGTAAGGAAAGATTGCGACGGTTCCGCTGTTATGTTTAAACAATGTCAAAATAGGAAATGTGCTCGTAAACTTTTAATTTTGAAATTTTTCAATCTAAATTATTCATTTTTAAGATGAAATCGAAAATTTAATGATGAAAATATTTGAGATTCGTTATTCTTTATTTTTTGGTTGTTTATTGGCAAACTTAACAATTGGCCTCATTACAGTTATTGTTTGGAGAATTATTTTCCAAGGATCAATTCGCTTCCAATTTCGGTTATTTATTCAAATCATTGGAGAATATTTTAGTGATGTAAGATTTTAATTACATACTTTTTGAACTATTGAAATTCTTGAAATTTTGGAAGGAAAAAATATTTTTTAGAAACAAATTCTTATTACTTCACCTTTTCTGGAACATTGACAATTATGAGTAAGTAAAGTTTTTTAAATTAAAATTATTCTCAGTGAAGAAACTATAATCAACACAAGATCTCTAAAATTGTAAGAACAAAAACTTGAATAGCAAAACGGATAAATGTAATTAAAAACAAAATCCTATTTTAGAAAGTTCATCTCTGAGGAAATTAACTACTTTTTAACTAAAGAGTGAATTTAACCATTTGGTATACCCAATGCAGCTGAATTCATCGAAACATTAGGTGTTGAAAAGCTTAATACACCTGTTTCGTGCAGAAAATTCATATACACCAAAGCGCAACAAGTAAGTCACAAGGTGACATTAAATAAGGGCAGACAATATAAACTTTCATTGATTAGTACAATTGATTACAAATTTATGACACAAAATGATTGTTACAGTAACTATTGAATACATATTACAACCCTCCAGGAAGAATAGCACGTCTTCAATAAAACTTAGAATTCAAGACCACTTTACTATTACAATTATTAGAAGCTACTAACACATCTTCTAAATTATTTTTAACTCCGGTTCAAAAGTTAACGCTATAATTCCAAGTATTCATTTAATGAAATATTGTATAGTTTTCAAACATATTTTCAGCGTTGAATAAAATATTTTCAAAACCATTTATTAAAATTTCGATATTTAAAATATACTGCCCGACACTATTTTTAGCACAGTAAGAAATTTATTACTATATTAATTATAATCATACAAAATTTATTTCATTTATTACATTATTCATGATTTTGTAACGAAATTTCTTACTGTGCTAAAAATAGTGTCGGGCAGTATATATTTATTTAAAAATTATTCACTAATAAATCTTCTTTTGCTACCTCTTCATCAATATAATTATTCTTAAAAAAATCACACAACATATTATTCACAATTACTTCATCCTTTAGAGATGGCAATCTCCCTTTTTTCGAAACTTATCAATTTTTAAAAATCGAGAACCTGATAGTACTTAATTTAATTTATTCACATAAACATCATGGTCCAAAATCACTAATCCATTTCCCTTATCAAATTTACAAACATTAATATCTTTCTTGGCTAAGTTCTTCAGTACCAAAAAGGATAGTGTTGTCTAATGAAGAGTTACGTATTTTAAATTATGGTTCTAACCATTGCATAAAAATAGAATTGATGCATGCAAAAATTGAATATGCTTATTATAATACATGTAAGTCAAATAAGGATATTAATTTACTTACGGTAAAAAGTATGCTGAGCACAAGTACGATTGAGTATGTTGATAAAAATAAAAAACAGAATATTAAGGATTTTTTTGGTACTGATAGATTAAAAAAGTGAATTAATCTTTAAATAATAATTGTAATAATTCATGATAACAATTATATCTAAAATTAAACGCTGCTTAATTGCAGAAAAATTGAAATGGAAAATACACCCATACTTCGCTTTACGACCTAGATACGTTCCATAAAACTTGACCGCAAAGCGAAAAGCCGTATAAGGAATCAATTATTCCAATAAAAATTCATACAAATCTAATGGGGTTGGTTCCAAATTTGTTAAATATGCAACATGGTTTATCATTCAAAATGAATTTTATTTTTTTATTTCATTTAAATCAAAAATACATACTTTTGTTATATATATATATATATATATAATTTTTTTAATGGGTTTAATCTGAAGACGATGAAGAAACGGTAACCTGTAGATCACTGTTGTCATCATTCTTCGCTGGTAAGGATGGCCCTGGCTTAATCTGTTATAATCTTCAGTGATTTATAACAGCTAATGGCTGAGTTAATTTCTCGAGAAACTTTAGCGCTACACCAGGATCGTTTTCAAGAAGGATGTTTATTTCTTGTTCGAAATAAGAAAATGCTTTCGACAAATTTTTTGATGGTAGCTATTTGGATACAACAGGCTCTGTTTCTTCATCAAATGCCGGTTCAGCTTGCAACTGAATGAGTTCCTCATATGATGGGGTTCCCTATCAGCTTTAAGTAGATCAAGCACATCACTTTCGTTCAAACCTTCAAAGCCGAGATCATGTGCTAGATCCAAAAGGTTTTGCCTAATTTCAGGAAGGAAATTAACTTCTGCATCAGTACTTTTTACACATTCTCGCCATATTTTTTTCCAAACATGGTTCATTGTTGTTAATTTTAATTCTTTCCATGATTCTCTGATGCTGTCAACAGCATCCTTGATGTTATAGTTTTTCCAAAATGTTTTAATTGAAGATTTACCATCGGTTTCCCTTATAAGTTGTCGGAAAGTTCGGCGTAGGTAATATGCCTTAAAGTGGCTATTGAATCCTGATCCATCGGTTGGATCAGAGCTGTTGTATTTTTCGGAAGGTACTCAATCATGACATCTTCAGATAGTTCGGATAAATTAGTAGGATGCCCTGGTGCATTATCCAAAATTAACAAAGCCTTGTTGCTTAAGTTATTGTCTCGCAAATATTTTTCACTTCTGTACAAAAGTGATTTTTGAACCAATCCTAAAAAAGTAGCTTTAGTCATCCAAGCTTTCTTGTTGGATCTCCATATGACGGGTAATTGATTTTTATTTAATCCTTTAAGAGACCTTGGATTTTCTTACAAATATATTAAAAGTGGTTTTAGCTTAAAATCACCCACGTCATTTGCACCATGTAGCAAAGTTAATCGTTCTTTAGGCGCCTTATAACTAGGCGCAGATTTTTCGATTTTTGAAATGAACGTGCGATCGGGCATTCGCTTCCAATAAAGCCCTGTTTCGTCTACGTTAAACACTTTTTCAGGTTTATAACCACCTCTTTCAATAATTCCCTGTAAAATGTTTGAATATTCCTTAGATTCGGCCTAATCGATGCTAACTGCTTCATCTTTCATTTTCAAATTATGCAAATTAAATCTATTTTTAAATTTTTCAAACCATCATCGGCTTGCTTGGAATGTGACATCTTTAGCAGATTCATCGGTATCTCCATTCTTCAAAATTTCGAAAATACTTAAAGCTTTTTCCTGGATAGTCATTTGACTCATTGGCATTCTCCGTTTGTTATTGTCCTCAATCCATATAATTAAAAGTTTTTCTATTTTTCCATAATCCAGTTTATTTGGCGTGTTAATCTCGAGATAGATTGCAAATATGTTTTAATGTCTTCTTTGTTATCACTAATAGCTTGAATAGTAGATTGCCTTGCAAATTCCAACAATTTTCTCTCCAGCTTCTATACGGCGTAATACTTCTAGTTTGGTTCCTAGCGTAACTGATTTTCGGCATCTCTTTTTATCAGTCCCCGATGTCAATAATCGTTTCGGTGGCATTTTGTCTAAAAAATAATGAAATTAATAAAATAAGTTTAATAAAAAAATACATTAAAAACTTTTAATTTCCAATTTTTCCAGTTAATGTGTAACAATCAGTAATAAATATGTACATAAAACACTCACAGACAAGTCTAAACCAGCCGTTTTATGAGCACACACTGAATAACGCTCGTAAACAAGAGGAAATACACCAAACACCACTGAGATACATTTTCTATCATCATTAAATTGACTCACCAATTTAATAAATTTCATTTCTTGAAATTAATTTTAGCCAATTTTGAAATGGCTTTCAGGTAAGATATTTAATTTTAAGTAAATTTTAAGACTTTTTTAAAGCGTATCTCAGTGGTGTTTGGTGTAGAAAACAATGTGCATCGAGATTGCGCTTGCGTTAGATTGGCAACATGTAGATATATGGACATCGAAAAAGTTTTTTTTGCCGCTATAGCGAAACATTTTAGGCCGTAAATCGAAAACGTGCCTTAATTGAAGAGGGTTGTTATAGCAAAATGCCGTATAAAGATCGGTCGTATAGTGAGGTATGTGTGTGTAATACAGTGAAATTTATTACCATGTTTTCAAATTTTAATATTTGCAGCCTTATTTATGAATATAAAAAAAATTGACAAGGACTATCTTATAGTCGAAATTTTTTTCATTAAATACATTATTCGCCGCAAAAGGCTTTAATTACCACTTTATTGTTTTAAATAAAGAAAAATAGTTAACAACAATTTTATATTATAATACGAACATTATTGAATTCTTTTTCTTTCCTATCAAATCATATTTAAGTATACTGTGATATTCGACGTAGTTTTGTGAATATTTTGCTGTTATCATTACCATGTAAGAACCTGAATAAAACCTGGGACCAAACACAGTGAACCTATAATCAGGTCCGAAAACCTGACCCTTCAAAACAAGACAAAAAAAATTTACTTATAGAAGTTTAGGAAAATATATTTTTACATCAAATGTAAATAGTTAATCTAAAATTTCCATCATTGAAGGTTCATAGAAATGATGACAATCAAAATTTAGTTATGGAGAGGCATATATGAAATTTATTTATTTATTTAGATTCAAAACACAACTGATGATTAGTTCAATTTGGATGACTAAGTTGATGTTTATTTACATGTTTTAAGTGAAATAAATTTTAATTATTATTTTTTTTATATTTATAATAATATTTTTAAATATAATTTATAATGTTTTCTTATGTCGTATGAAATTTAATCCATAAATTACTAACGAGTCATACTATTTACATTATTTGTTATCTCATTGCTAAGCACGGACTGCCATTAGAAGGTCTGTGTCGGTCTTACGTTCAGGTCCCTTCATTATTGATTAATATCTATTATTAGTGTCTCTGATCCAGACTCTCCCGAATTTATTTCTTTTTTTACTTGTTATGATATTTCCTATAGATTGTTTTAAGATTCCTCCTGGATGTTTCGGTTACAAAGATTCTTACTTGTTGTTGATGTCCCTTATGCACAACTACCCTAAACCTTTCATATTATGATTTTTATAATAATCACAAAAGTCATTTGTAACAAATTTTAATAAAGAAAGATGAATTATGTAAACGACCTGCTATCAACTAAACACCTAATAATAAAACGAATTAAATGAAAATATATGTTGGTGTCAATATTGTATTGACTATACCGTCAGTTCAAAGGGATTTACGCGGTAGACATCAAATATTAAAGAGACATTATATATAGAAATTTGATTTGAAAGGATGGAGGAATACTAACAAATATTTCAAACTTTGCAAAGCCTCTAACCGATTCAAAGATTCTATGTTCTTGGGATGAATTAAATGCAAAGATATATTGATGTCAAGATCGTATTGACTATACAAGTATTTCAAAGGGATTTTACGTGGTAAGCATCAAATATTAAAGAGATATTATATCCACTATCTTTAATAAATAAATTAAGATAAATTATAATCGAATTAGATTATGTAAAATTCAATTTAGAAAGATGAATTATTTAAACGACCTGGAATCAATTAAATANGTTTCCCGCGGTGGAGCATCACGTCTCAGAGGTGGATTACCGCGCTTCAGAGATGGGACAGATCAGCAATTATCAATTATTACGACTAAATATAACAACGTGCATACAGCAATTTCATCGACTGTTATTTTTACATACTGGCAATACTAATTATCGAAGTTTGACAACTACTCAAAGGGGCCGGTGGAGCATATGACTTTTGGAAATACTGCGGTGAGGTATGGTATAATGAAGATCGGGAAACACTGCTCTAACCGTTTCATTTTTACTTTTTTGTCTTCTAATCTATGGAACATTGAAGAAAAATCACTATTTAATATCTATAATAAATATTAGACAGTACTCATAGTGCAACTTCAATCATCCAGATGCAAAAGTAGAGAAAATGAAAACTCAAATTTTGGCAATGACATTCAATAGAAGCATATTAAAGTAGCAAAATAAAGACGATGAAATAGAAAAGATTAAAAATACAATACTATCGGGGGAACCAACTAAGTATTTGCTAAGTGACAATTTGATTAAATATGAAAATAAAATCTATATTCCGAAAGGAAAGAGTAAAACTTTTATAGAAGAAATTCACAGACCTTTGTCACGTGGGTATTGAAAAGACTAAAAGGTTAATTTTTTTATTTTATATATTATATTTTACTAAAATTTAGACAAATACACCAGTTTTATCACAAACACCATGGTTCGATTTCTTGTCACCCCGCAATAATAACCGTCCGATAATATCATTGCCATTGGGGGCACCTTTCAGGGTCGTCCCCGCTTCTTGGGCCCAGTTGGAGTAAGCTTTTGGGTCTCAATCGGCCTGCCCAACGGGTGATCGAGACCGCATTTGATGGCGACCAACATATCCTTACTGCAAAGCAGACAGGATCTCGTTTTTCGATCCGGCGCAGCCGTCCTACTGCCGCTGCGACGTCTTTGAGCGCGCGCATCTGGAATTATTTCCCTAAGTTGATGTAGGGCTCGATCTTGGGGTTCTTGGGTATGGTGTTCTCGTACATCCATTCGTGGATCCGGTACCAGATCCACCTGGACCGGAGTCTGGTAACGGATTCGGATTCATCGGAAGCGATCTGGCTCTCACCCCTGGCCTTGGTCTCGTGGTTGCGATCGGTCGCTGAGGGGCCGGCTTGAGGTTTCACTGGTCTGGACTCTGTCATAACTAAACAACAGTTGTTCATTAGTTCTTGATGTTAAACCGTCAATAATAGCTAGTTCTATAGGAAGAAATGCGAACAATTCTCTGAGATGGTCGGATCACTCTGTTATTTTATTAAATCAGAATCCGAGATTCAAATGGTGGGGAGGGGCGTAAATGTACCAAAGTCTCGAATTGCGGGTGGGGGTTCGGAGGTGTCAATTTCCAATTACCCTCATTAGAGTTCAGATTAATGCAGAATTACCCTACATCATCGTTTGACTTGAGAATTATCGTCTAATAATTCCGGATGTAACCCCAAAAGATCTGGTCTACCACTCTCGGAGACTCCTACCACAAGCAAAACTATGAATTAAAATCTTAAAAGTGACTGGGAGATATTTTGATTCGCGAGTTGCTTTAATTATTTTCCCCAAAATAATATTTAGACAAAAAAGAAATATTTAGTTTGCATTTAAAATAAATTCACATTAACTGTTTAAATATTTTAATTGAATTAATTATTGCATCATAATATAAATCTCATTTTATTTATTTAAAATTTTATCATTGTAAAGTATAACGTTTTCCTTCCTTTTTCTCAGAAGTGTTACCAATTTTTGCCGCCAAATCCAATTACGATGATGCGGAGCGTAATAACTCAATGCTTTGCTCGGGCTCTTTACCTTCCTCTGTAAGTAATTGTAGTAGGTGGTTTTATCGACATAATCTCCTAGAGGTATTTAATTTCCTTATTATTTGATCCCTTCATTTTTAGTAAGCATGGTTTTCTCCAGGTCGATATTTCCGATATTTCTATAAGATGGTAAATTGAAGGAGAATTATATTTCAAATCGACTGTGATTGGTTGGTTTGCAAGTTCGTGTGTAGGGTTCGTTAAACTTACTCCAGTTCAACAATGGATATTTTAGGAAGGGGTATGTTACTAATATTAAATCGAGGGTTTATCCTGCACTCATTGGTCGAAATTAGTTCGTGAGATTTCGAAAAATCAATAAATTATTTTGTTGAGGTCTGTAAATTAAAATAAATTTAAATGAAATTTAGGTTTAAAAGTAAGTGAAGAAAAAAGACAAATAAAAGCGTGATTATGTACAGAATTGATAGTAAAGGAAAGTATGATGGAAGCAGTATTAGGAAATGACAAAAGCAGTTGCGAAAAGCAAGAATCCGGAAATCCGAGAAAAATCAATAAATTGTAAAATCATCGAAATCGAATTGGGAAAACGGGACAGGTAAATATGATGATTAGGGATTTAGAAAATGGTTAGAAAGGGTCGAAAAGCATTCAAACGTGTTAACAGAAATCGTTAATTAATTAATTAATTGGATAATAGAAAACCCGAGCTGGGTAAACAAAGAGAAAAGTAAATAGAAGGAAGATTTGGGCCTATTAGCGTGACACAATGATTAATGGGAAAAGACCAAGGAGAAGATAGTGCGTGCAGAAAGGCCAGACGACCATTAATTATCTTTGTTCGTTGGACTATTATGAGTGACAGCCGAAGCAGATATGTGAAGTCGAATGTCAAGTGAGAGATTGGCTCGGCAATAACCATTTGTCATCCCGATTTCGAAGAGTATATAAGGAATGGGAAAATCAGAGCAAATCGGTATTTTGCCTCAGTTAGGGTAAGAAGAAACGAGAGTAGACGAAAGGTAAAAACGAATTAAAGAGATTAGGGAAAAGAAGATATAGAATAGGAATACGAAAAGGTGAAAAAGGATCAAATCCAAGAGAAAAGGAAAATGTCGGTCAAGAGAACCTAAGGAAATAAAAGGTGAATATTATCTTTTGTCAAAGCATCAACGCTGAGCGGAGAATCGGTCAAACTTAATTTTGACTATTGATTATTTATTGTTGAGAAAAGAATATATTTTGTGATACAAATATACGTTGGGTAGTTCATTTTTTGATTAAAAGGACACGAGGAGTCAGAGTTACCGACATAAATTAACTAAAACCCAACAATTTTTATACATTTTTCTTTTTCTAGAGGTTAGATTAGTGATATACGTTAGTTAATATTCGTTCATTGGAGATTTTATAATTTGCATACTGGTATCCAGAGTTAGTTATATAAGATGCAGGCGTTAGTCTATCCGCCCAAATAACGAAATGCCATCCAGGGGGTAATCTTATTACGCTCATCCAGGTCACTCAATAAATTAATTTAATCATGATTATTGAAGTTATTTAGAGATAAAATTAGAGGGGTGATGTTAGTTAAATCAGAACCAAAATAAATAAATTACGGTAATGATAAGTAAAATGAAAATACATGAATTAGAATAATAATAAGGAAACTAAAATGAATGAATTAAGTAAAAATAAAATCAATGAATTGGGGTTGGTAGTAAGCAAAATATACTAATTACGAAACCAGGATAATCATAGGAATGGCGATAACCCTAACAATCAGACTGATAACCATAATGAGGGTAAATTAAGCTAATAGTCTGGTATCTATAAAGTAAGGGTAGTGTTATAGATGAATATGGTAATTTAGTAAAATTATAAGACAGGGGTGATAATCTAGATGAAAGCGAACATAATGGTAGATTAATTTGTAGTTTCGTGTGATTACCGTGTAAGGGTGAAGATATAGGGAAATTTTGTAGGTTTGAATTTTTATAATACAAAGATGATGATAGTAATGACATTAATGGTAATAGTAATACTGATAACACTAGCACTGATTGTTGTAGTAACTCATTGCTGAAGGCCATGATATTAATGGTGGAGAGGATGATGATAATAATAGTAATAACAATAATGAAAATACAATTAAGTGATAATTTAAGCCTTTTGCTGCGAATAATGTCAGAATATTGAATGGTTAAAGCCTTTTAAAGCTGGGGGATATAAGTAGTTTAATAATTAAATTACCTAATTAATAATTATCATGAATGGTTTGATGCATGTGTGTGTATGTTATTGTATGTCTGAAACATGTCAGATATTTAATTTTCATTATTACATAATAGTCTTCAATCCTAAAGAGATAAATACTTGAACTGTTGTCAATAAATAGATTTTAGAATTTACCATCAATATTTGTTTCCTTTTTTAGAAATAATATATTGATCTATAGTTTCAGATAAAATGTGCATAAACGAAATTTAATATTTGCTGTGAAAAATTTGCAGATATATTTAATAAAATTATGTAAATAAATTATTCAAAAACATTGCAATTTTTAGCATCAAACTTTGAAGTGTGATGGAAAAATATTTATTGCATCAACTAAGAGCTCCAATAATGTCTAATAGTAGAATGAATCTGATTTATCAAATATATATGTCAATCTTTCATAAATACATTTGTATAGTTTGTTGAAAATTCTGAAATGCCAAAATGCCAATCGAATTTTGTTTTTCAACCGTTGATATTAAAATTTATCGAAATATTTTTTTGGAATTAAAAAGATAAAATTATTTCAACATAAAAAATATGGCTCTAGAGAAATTTAGTTTTGGCTTTAATTAAGGTATAGGGTCGCCAATAGACTTTTGATTTGGTTAATTTTTGGTGGGGCTCTTCAATATTCATTCTAGACAGGACGGTTTGATGGCACAAACTGCCTTCATGATCCATCATATGATGGTGATGATAATGAGATTGATTGTGGGGATATAGAACCGAATGATTGTGACTCAATTTGTTGAAAGGTGTTGAATGGTCTTGCAAACGAACACATGATGAAGATTTATTAATAAATTTACGGTTTTTATATTCATTTGATGAGTTTGAATATTTTTTAAAATCGTTTGTAATTGTTGAAGAATGCTTAGTCAAATCAACGATGCCTTTATTCCAAGGTGATTCACAAGATGTTCTATTTTGTAAATTGTTGGTATCTTGATTAATTTCACGAACTTTATCTGAAGGTTTCTGGCCACTTTGACCATCTGAATTTTGATTGTAATGTATATAATCAGCATGATTTTCTATTTCATTTACTAGTCCATTAGTATCTGAGATTATCTCGTAATCTATAGTTGGTTGCCTTTCTAACGCATCAAAAGTCCTATTGAAACACGTTTTGCGGGTACCATGTTGAATTTCATTGGACACGTTATTTGGTTGTTTTGAATGAATATCACCATTATTACAAGAACCAAAAATAAATTTAGTTTTATTGTCTATTCCAACTGACTGTATGGGGAAAATGTTGTGCTTTTTCAGGTTTGAACTGGCATCAGTTGCATTCCGTTCCACAGACTTTAAATTACAAATAGCCGGTGAACAATTAAACATACTAATAATACCATCGATGTAAAATATGAAACATGAAAATTTGATAATAATAAATTCAAAAGATCTATCAACAATGATGTCCGTGAGAACCTGGCTCGATAAATTCTTGTCAGACATTGTGGACTTTTTCGCAGAATATGCTTATTAAAATTGGCAGACTTTATACTGAATCAATATGATAAATATTCATTGAAATATAAAAATTTTTTAAAATGAAAGTTCATAAATTATATATTTTTTATATTTTTCGTATTACATAGTTAACAGACATTAATTGGACCCGACGATTATTCTCTTGTAAAAAAGTAAATGATTCACAGTTAATTTTTCGTCATGAGTTTCATGGATGATATTGAAGTACAGCGGTACCTCAAGTTACGAACATAATTCATTCTGACCACAATTCATATAAAACATACATTACGGTTCGTATAAAGAAGTCAAAATCGGACATGAAAAAAAGTTCGTATACCGATCAGTTCGTCAGCGGAAGTACCACAATTATATTTTACACAACAAAAACATGTGTAAAATGAACGTAAATTACAAATTATAATACAAAATACTTGCCAGTATTGTTCAGGTTGATTAAATTAATTCTAACCTTAATTCTAACCTTACTGTTGAGTTCTCAGTTACATTCCCTAAGAGAATCTTAGGGGCGATTAGAAAAGCTGAAGAACCAGTACCGAATGATGGAAGGAGTTCCAACCCGAGACAATGAAGAAGAAATGTAGATTGATTGAATTACTACAACTACAAGCAAAGCAAAGTTAATTAGAAATTAGAGGCCTGAAAACTCAAACTCACCAATTGAGGAGACAGGCCAACCGCGAAGTGTTAGATCAATACACCGTAGGACAGATACAAAACCTGCTTCACGCGAAACGCACAAATAACCAACGGACAATGTGCAGGTGATAAGAGACCATACCAAGGAAGAGGCGTAAGTCCGGAAAACAAGAACGAGCCTGGCGACGTGCTCATAAAGATACCCGGATTATTGGTCATACTGATCGTTTTCTGGAGACCATATGGGAGACAAATCTAGTGCAATTTAAATAAAGCATGTCTATCTTTTCGTCGTATCTTCTGTTAACTTGAATGATTGGTAATAAACGTAATCTATTACACCAATGCCTATAATAGAATAAGAATGAAATTAACTTACAGACCCATCCTAATTTCAGTGGAGCAGAAAGTTCAAACGCTGCGACAGTAGTTGCCGGACGCCCGATCACTGGCAATGGCAGTGGTTAGCGCGCAGAATTGAAATAGCACTCTCGTGTTGTATGATATAGTTTTAAAATAAAGTTTAATTTGTGTTTTTCCGTAACTCCATTGTATTCTAGGAAAATTTAGTTAATAAGGGACCGAAGTTAAAGACGTACAATTTCCTTCTAACGGTAGTCTGCGAACCCGCTCGAATGCTCTAGATTATAGTGTACAAAGGTACGCTCACGTTTCACGAGTATTCAATCATCCAACATAGTCCCAACGTTGACCATTCAACGGGTGTCGAATAGCACTAGCAATTTTGTATTCTCGGGTTGCGTTAGCAACAAAAAGACGGGTTGAAATTGAAATGACCTGCAACCCAGCATTAATAAAATTTACTTGTGTTGAGTCATTCCTTTGATCAAAGGCTCATGGAGTTAGATTCACAAATATTTTACCAAACCATGTAAAAAAACATTAAAAAATTTTTATTACAGATGCGTTCATTTTACATCACGAATTTCTAAATATATTCTGCCACAATACGAACCATCGAAACTTTTTGGATTCCCCTTGAATATTTATTGCCCATCAACGTGTTAAATAAGTATGAAATAGTAATTAGGAAAATATTTTAAATCATAATTTGTTTAATATTGATAAAATAATTAACTGACATGGGGAAATGACATAGAAGTAAAAAATATGTTTATTGATTGCCTTAGTAATCCCAATGAGTCAGGCGGATGGATTGAAATGAACATATCAATAAATCACCATCTAATTGTGCTGGGAGATGGGAAAAATTAGATAATATTTACTGACTGCCTTTCACCCATCAAGTAATGGATAATATTTACAAAAAATATATCTAATTAGATTGGGAAATTCTGAATATTAAAAATATTTGAGGATTTTGATTTATAAATAAATATATTTGAACGTTAATTTGAACCCATTGATTACTTTAATTTAAAAATTTAGCCCATAATTTACTTTAATTCAATTTTTAGACCCTTGATTTACCTATTTATCCTTAATTTACCATGCTTTTTTAGTAAAGACCACCTTTTTGTATTGAAAATATCCTGAGACCTTAAATTACTATGACTTTTTATCGATAATTGGATTTTGTATTGAAAATCTCAGTACCAAGGAGACCCAACTTAATTTACTTAGAAAAATCCTTGCTTCTTAGCGAGAATTGAATTTTGTATTGAAATTCTCAGGTTCCGTCGAGACCCACTCACTATAGTCAAAAAGTCCTTGCTTTCTTTTTATAGGTTCGTTTTTCTATTGAAAATCCCAGTAAAATAAGTGTAGCACTCAACAGCAGTTACGTAACTAAAAAGCAGCAAAAAATTCCGGCAGCAGAGAAATTTCAGACAATTTATTATCGCAGCTGCAAATTTAAGCTAAATCATTTACGTACATATCACTAGCACAAGATACGAGTTGTGATATTAAAGACACAGAGCAATTGGCAATATTTTTGCGTGGTATCAATAGTAACTTTGATGTTTTAGAGGAGCTTGCTGGCCTGCAACCGATGAAAAGCACTACAACATGTGAAGATCTGCTTAATGAAGTTAATGACTGCTTTCAAAAATTAAGTTTATCTTGGAAGAATATTGTCAATGTTAAAATGAATGGGGGCCCGAATTTAACGGGAAAAACGGTTGGATTATTAAAAAAATAAATGATCAATTTAAAACCACAAACCCTGATTTGGACATATATTTTAGTCATTGTATCCTTCATCAAGAAGTTCTTTGCAAAAGGGTTTTGAACTTAACCTCGTTATTAGCGCTGTAAAAAGAATTGTTAATTATATTCGCGGTCGTGCGCTAAATCATCGCCAATTTGTATCGTTGGTGGAAGACATTGAATCTGAGCATATTGATATTCAATATTATACAGCCGTAGGGTGGTTGAGTTTGGCGAAAGTTCTAAAAGAATTTGGGAATTAAAAGATGAAATAATTTTGTTTTTGGAAATGAAAGATAATAATAGTTTGAAAATATATAGTACCATTTTATCTGATTTACATGGGGAATTCTTACGTCGTTTTCAAGATTTCGAAAAGTTGCAAGATAATTTATTTTTGTTTTCTTCACCATTTTCTTCTGAAGTTGAAAAGGTTCCTCAGATAATCAGTTGGATTTAATTGGTTTACAGATTAATTCTATACTAAATGAAAAAAAACAATTCTAGTCATTAACTTTTTTGTGTTATTAACTATTAACTATATGTTATTTCTATATTTTATTTTCTACATGTTTATTTTTTATGTTTTGTTCAATTAATTTATATTTAATATTATTTAAATGAATTTAATAAATAAATAATATTATTTAAATGAAAATAGTTTAACAAAAAAAATCAACATTATATCGCTGCTTGTTTTACTTAAAAATAAATGTCTAATCTTACACAGAGATAAAATATCCCGCCATATTTTTTTGGGGAAAAATTTGCCCTTTGTCCACAACTGTTGCCCACCCGTGCTCTAGAATCTAGATCAAACTAAAAGGGATTTGTAATAAAATTGTGGTTATTGTTATTGTAAAATTGAATATTTGTTATTTTAGTGTTATTTGACAAATTAATCAAATTTTAATGTTTTTATATAATATTAAAGATCAAATTTGTTTTGTAATTTATATTATGTAAAATTTGACTAATTAGATGTTTCATTATTATAAAAAATCAATTCAAATTAAAGCTGAATTAATTAAAAAAAAGAATCTATTAAAATTTCAAGATATGACTAATACTCATAACTGCAAAAACTTTTTCAATTTAATTTATGTTATTTTAATTCATATCATCAAATTTAAAAGTTTCACAGCGGCAATTGAAATTTGTTTATAGATGTTTCTAAGGATTGTTTAAAAATTCATCAATTTTTAAAATTATTGATTATAAAATTAAATTAAATAACAACGTAAGAAAGGTTATATGGATGAATATTTGATGCCACCATCCGCTTTCACACAGTCCGTTAATTCGGAAAATAGAATAAATGATTGTAGCAGTAATAACATTTTAGGATTTGATAGAATTATATCTTCAACTGAAAATTTCCGAAAGAATTTGGATAATTTCATTTCTACTTCTACACAGACTAATATTGTGAAAATACACGAGTAAGTAATTATTATTGCAATTTTATCGTTTCATTTATAAGTATGTTAAAATTAATTAAGCTAACTAGTTAAAATTATTTTCAAATAAACTTGATAAATTATTAATAGAGCTAAAATATGTTATTTCATTATTTACTTCTAATTAGTGAATGATCGAACACAACAGAACATTTATTCAATTAAATATAAAGAACTTATTAATAAATCGTATTTAAAACATTTTTAGTTTGCTAAATTATTTAACTATATTTCAAAATAAACGATACCAAAAATTTCAATAATAATGAATTCTCTCTGATTACCTAGGAATGGTGAGAAAACATTTCATATAGCCATTTGAAGATATTGACACCTTAGGATAACATGAAAAGAAGTTGGATGTATAATTTCCCTTTTGCAAGTATCCAGACGTTCTCGATTTTTCGATGTGTTCATGAGGCTGTCGTCAAAAGGTATAATTGAGTGTTGGTATATTCTATTTCCCATTTTACTAATATTGCAATATGCAGCCTATCCGTCAACCATGTGTATTCCAAGATGTTGTATATTTAACTGTTGCGATTCTTTTGCTTTACAATTATGAATGACAGATCGATAATACCACATATATATTCACTTCATAAATCTTTCGTATCTTGAAATATCTTAAATTCAACTATTTGGCTAACCTGCTTGATACTTAGCTTAATAAATTGGAAAACTGACCGTTACGGGTATATGAATATAGGTGACCCTCCTATAACACGGTTTCAAAATTGAAGTTGTTTCTATGTACCTTTAAAAAATATGTGTATATATTTTAATTTTCGGAACCTAACTTCCTTTTTTATATTGGCCCTGGGTCCCATATAACACTGTTTCACACAACACGCCGTTGTCTTGGAACCTATCTACCGTGTTATAGGAGGATCATCTGTATAACCAAATGTTCCACATGTCCAAGCACGTCAAACATTTTTTTATTTTCATTGTTTACATAACTTAAACCACAAAAATCGAAAAATCTCGTCATCGTATTGCATAATCTTTATTCTTTCTGCTTGAGATCCATTTGAACTAAACCACTCATTTCTCCAATGAGGGGAAAATCTTCTTTGTAAAAATATTGCATCTTGCCTGCATTGTATTAATAAAACATAATACTCAATTGTAAATTTTAGGGTTCAAAAATACAAAGAATTGACTTACAATTATTTTGGCGCCATTCAACATGCAATTAAATTTCAAGACTTAATAGTTCTTACAAAAACATTTAGACAGTGTATCTTAAAATTGGATTTCAAAATTGTTTTACTAAGATTTATAAAAGAATCTACTTTTACGTATTCAAATGTAATTTTTTATTTAAATTTGTTCATATAGTTTAGCCTCCAATTCTTATATAATTTCCTATGGAATTATAATTTATATCTTCATTATTTGGCTATGAATATGATCTATTACAGCTCTCACTGCACGTATAATCCAAAAGTTTCCTATCTAAATACATAATTTTCCACGCAGCAATTTATGGTTTTAACGCTATTTAAAGGTTAAAAATGAATGCTAAGTAGTTATTAGTTATTGATTTTTTTTGATATAAAAGTTTCTCATGTTTCTCATAAAAAATTTGAATATGAAAATATGTTTTAGAAGAGAATTATATATTTTAATTTATACACTGCTAGGACATAAAAATAACTAATTATCTTAAGATGAAATTTAAACAGGAATAGGTTAGAGCTAGTAACCAATAATATAATATTCTTGTTAAGCTGTTTATACCGTTTTAGTCGGTGTTACCTTTATCTCAAATATTCCCCAAATTAACTACGCACATTGATAGACTTTCTTTCGCTTATTATTACCATAAACTAAACATTCATAAGTTATTTAAAGAGAAAGAATATTTCGTTAAAAATTAAAGATAACAATCAATATTTGGTGTGCTACCTAGACCCGAATTAGCTCTGATAAATGTAATTGACACTATAAACTTGCACCTCAAATTCATATTAAATTTATGTACTTATGTTCTATTTTGACTGTTAAAGAACATAGATTATTTGTTTAAGTTGAAAGAGTTGTTATTTATTCTAATTTGATTACAGTAAATCAGCAATGACAAACGAATCTATGGTGAGTGTTGAAGAAATGAAATTCAGAATAACAAAGAAAAAGGAGAAATATCTACAGAAAATGAATTTAGTAAAAGAACAGATTCAAATGAGCAAAAATGAAAATGAAAAAACTGTAAATGATTTTAAAAAACAGATAATCGCTCTCTCCAACGAAAAAAATTCCCATAAAGAAGAATTGGATCGCATAAAATTTTACATAAGTGGTGTAGAGAATAGAGACGCTTGGATAAAAGAAAAACAAAAGTTGATAGCCGAGGTATTTCTCTACATTTTCTTTCAATAATTGAATAGAATATATAATATACAAATGATATATAATGCGGCCAATGTGTAATTTACAAATTTTATGTCCAGTAACAATTGAAATGTTCCTTTCCATATATTTAGCTATGATATATTTTTTATCAAACTTCAAATATTTTCCATTATTATACATTCAAAATTAATATTAACTGGCACTTTTGGCCAAGGAATATTTTGATAGAACTGAAAGCATTTAAATAGCAATATCTAAGCTATTATTAGTAAAATGAATCAGGTTTGACCATTCTACTCACGAGATACAAGAAAGTATTGGAGGTCATTTTTAGATCTACTTAAAAGTTTTTCATTCATTAAAAAGTAAGGACAACTGTTTTGTATTAATAACCACATATCTAAAAGTTATTTCTAAAGTACTAGCGCGTTTCTGCTAATAACCGCAGTCAATCAAAATACATATTATATATTTCTTTTCTTAAATATAATAGATATCAAAATACAGTTAATTAAAGTATATGATATGATTGATATGAATGATTGAGCATTTAAGGGTTAAATTGATTATATATTTGTAAATACTTTTATCAAATAAAATGTATTTTAAAATACATTATTAAATCTGTCATTAGTATAAAGAGATGAATCTCATGAATTGAAATATTAATGTTTTGATAACAACTGGCGTAGGGGAGCTACCCGCACAGCAAGCTAATAATCGGAAAAATAGATTTATTGTAAGTTCCACATAGTATAAAATTTTATTCCAATTAACAAATTCGATAATAAAATTTCCATAGTTATTTGCGATTACATCATTGAGCCGGTTTGTACTCTGTTCCAAGTTATTCATTGAATTGGCTTTTTTTCTTTTGCTGTTGAATTTGTTGTTCACTGTTAAATCTGAATATGGTGGAGTTTTGTCTGTTGCTGCTAGTAAGGTAGTCATGTTGTTTTGTTTTTGTTTGAAAAGCGCGATTTTTGTTTAATTATTGTTTAAACAAAATTGCACTCAAAATATTTTAATATATAATCTAATATATAAAAAGTGTTTCAACAGACACTACAACAACTTTAATTGTTTGCTTTAGTATTTAATCTAAACGAAAATTTATTTTTATTATTTGTCATAGAAAATAAAAACGAAATTTTTGCATTAAATATTAAGTTTTCAAATGAATAAAAATTTTAATTTAATTACTTTTAACCAGGACCGTAACAAGGGTGGTGAGAGCGGTGCAGTCGCACAGGGCGCACATCTGAGAGGGGCGCAAAATTGGAATGTAACATTTTTTTAATGTTACCAAAAAATAACAAATTATAAATAAAAAAATTATCAAATGGCCTTCACGAAAAAAACGACACACTAACTAGCCTATCTTTAACATTGCTAATTGGACTGGTCCATTAGGTGTGTATTTTGAAAATTGTTAGTCCACAAAAGTCATTTTTTTCAATTAGCAACAGAATTTTATACTACCTATTTTTTTTACTATTTTTTTACTACCTATTATAATAGCTGGAGATGAATACATAGTTAACAATCTCAACATGAATATTATAATTATTATAGTAGGCTGATTTGAATTCGGGGTTTAGGAGCGCCAGATATATGACCCACACAGGGCGCAATAATGCCTTGTTACGGCCCTGCTTCTAACTAATACAACGTGTCCTTGAGGCTAATCACGTAATATTATGGCAATAATTTTAAGTTTCCCATACAATAATAAAATCAATAATTTGATTTCTATTAGATAGAGCAAATCAATCTAAATAATCAAGAACAAAATTCAATTATTGATTCATTAAAAATACAACTGTCAAACATGGA
>CAUHTR010005026.1:0-25119 GCA_959609185.1 Schmidtea polychroa | reverse complement strand
TCTTAGTAGGGTAATGTGTGGAGCCGGGAACAAAGAACTATTACGTAATCGATGACGTCACAAAGACATATTACGTCATACCCCCCTACCCCCCGGGGGGGGGTATTTTTTTTTTTTTTTTTTTTTTTAAATTTTTTTTTTTTTAAAAATTTTTTTTTTTAAAATTTTAAAATTTATATTACGTTGCGGTATTTTAAAATTTATATTACGTTGCGGTATTTTAAAAAATATATTACGTTGCGGTATTTTAAATTGAAAATTTATTTTAATTATTAAATATATTACGTTGCGGTATTTTAAATAGAAAATTTATTTTAATTATTAAATATATTACGTTGCGGTATTTTAAATTGAAAATTTATTTTTATTATTAAATATATTACGTTGCGGTATTTTAAAAAACTTATTTTGACAAAATAAAATTATTACACACACAATATAGTCTATCCTACAAGATATTCTGTCACCCTATGGTCACACACACACAATGTATAAAAATATTATTAGTGTCCACACACGCAACAAGTTAGTGTTCTCATCGATATATTATTAATCTATATACTCCGAGTCTATCCGACAAAATATTCTGTCCCCCTATGGGTATTGCTAGCAAGGGTACTGGTCACGCTCAACATGTCTCAAAGGGTATTATTAAACAATGTAATAAAACATATATTATTATTATTATTATTATTATTATTATTATTATTATTAGTATTATTATTATTATTATTATTATTATTAGTATTATTATTATTATTATTATTATTATTATTATTATTATTATTATTATTATGGGTACTACTCACAAAGGTTACAAATGTACTGCTAAAAACTTTAACAAAGAAATTATACTTTAAATATACACTAAAATTTATTAACACACTGGGTAAAGGTAACTAACAAAACATATTATTATTACACACACACACACAATGTATAAAAATTGTTCACAAAGTTACTGTTAAAAAATATTCAAGACAATATGACTAATACATTTATTAAATAATTTAAACACATCATCGAAAATAATCATGTCCAAAATAATTATCATCTGCTGGATCATGGAAATCATCTGTATCATCTGCTGAGATAGCTTCCGTTGAATCTATAAATATATCGGTGTCACCGCCCCTATAATGGCCATATGCCAAACTTTTATTTTTATCCACCCAATTTCGCTTATCATCTCTACATGTCAAGGCTCTTTTATTATTTTTAATACTAAAAAGTTGGTGATTTTTTGACGTTATTCTAAACTGAGGGACTGTGTATATTTTATCATTTAAATAACAATCTAGATACGACTGATGTGTTAGTCCAGTATCTTTCATACTTATCCCCTTAGCCTTCATACTTTCCTCATCACCCATCAAACTGTAACATTTAGGTCTCAAGAACACCCAATCTTTATATAATAACCCTTTATTCTCGTCTTTGAATTTACCAATGACAGAATCAAGGTTCCTACTATATAAAGGATGATTTGGGTCATAATTCGAAGTATCTAATAATTGATCTCTAATCATCGCAGGTAAAAGAATGTCAAGACTACAATGTTTAATTTCCAAGAAGAAGGAATCTGTGTCCCCAGCAACGATATTAATTTCGCAGTTGAATTCATCGCGATATTTTTGCAACTCTTCATACTGCAGCTGGTACATCCTGAGTTTGGATAAATCTAGTACAGTTTGTCCAATGTAACTAGGTCTATTCAAACACACTATGTCCTTCCTCAATAAAACCGAAATCAAGTCATCATCGATTTTCGTGGATTTACGAAAAGTCGGTTTCGAACAGAATGTTAATAATTTCTGTGAAGAATTACACAGACGTAAATTAATACGTTTTTTAAGATTTTCAACAGTCTTGCCGTAAAGACTGTTGTTTAATAATTTATAAAAATTTTTATCGAGTTTATTTGTCGACGCTGCTCGTAACGCCGTATTTGTGTTAATATAATTTTTGAAAATTTTATCTTGTTTAAATTTAATTGCTCTATGTGTTTTTGATATTTTAACACCTAATTTAATAAATATTTGTAGAAGCCTCCAATGAAGAACGTAGTTCCTCTTGGGGCTGTGTGTAAGCAACAGCTTCTCTATTTTTGAACCCGGTACACACATCTTTTCAGCCGCAACGGGAAGATCGTCCAGTTTGTCGTGAATTGACGTCGGTATTTCTAAATCCACTTCTATGGTATAACCATAATCAAGCAGATCTAAATCTACCGTTGTGCATTCAACAATTATATTATTTAATAAATTATCATCAGTAACCCATTCAAAGTCACTGCAAGGTAATGGTTGACTTAAAGCCCAACCGTATAAATTATTTATATCTATGTAAAGCAAAGCGGTATCCGGGTCTGTTTTTACATAATGTTTATTTACAAAAGTTAGTCCGCCACGGATACCGCCCTCGAAAAAGTTATACATCTCCATATCGGTGAGGAGCTCAATTGGAGAGTTTAAAGTTAATAAGGCTGAATTCCAAGACATACCTGGAATCCCTAAGAAATTTAATGGCTCTAGTCGGTTATGAGCAATGGACTTAGCTCTAAATTGTTGGAAAAAATCGGCTAAAAGGAAAACATCAAGTTTTAAATAAACCATCATGTAATCGAAAAGTGAAGTACATGATGTTTCAACCCAAATTCGCTGAGCTGTCTCATATTCAGCAGGAGTCACATCTTTCCAAATAGGTGGTAACTGATGAGTGTTATGTAAAACCTCTAATGAAGTTGCGACATCATAAGGAAAAATTCCCTTTGCAGTTATTATTGTACCCTGAAATTCTGATTCGGTCAATGGTAAAGATGATAAAGTTTTGACAGCATTATTTAAAGACTCGCTGACAAATTGATAAGAGTCTATAAATTTAACAGTTAATGAGTCAATCCTAGCAAAAAGACTAAGGAATTTCTCGCTGGTTAAAGGAATACAACTAATATTCCATGAATGATATTTTGAAAGGCCAAATTTCAAGATATGATGCAGATCATAACCCTTTAAATTATGAAATACTACAGGAAGGGTATGTCTAATTTGCCTCGACAGATTACAAGTTGTACAAGCGGCACCAAGATATAGACCGGTAAAATGATCATGGTCCCTAACTGGACTAACTAAAGGCTTATTGCACAAATAACATGATGTGCTGTTTTCAAACATTAATTGTTGCTCATCTGTAATTATCATTTTCTTTTGATAATTTTTATAATAATAAGGAGTTACAATATATTTCCCTATCATTTCAATTTCAGTAAGAAATTGATCGACACAATCTAAACCGGTGAACGATTTATAAATTTTTACGCCCGTGAAATTATTAATAAAAAGCATACCGGTAGAAATAGGCAGATGACGTTGAAAGTAGCGAGTGTCTTTAGGTAAGATAGCCTCAAAGTCAGCGTAAATAACAAAGGGAGGAGTAACTGTTTTACTCCAATCAGTAAATTCTAAATATTTATTTTTAGGCAATGTGTACAAGGTAGTACCAAGCTGATTTTTATCGCAAAGACCCTTATGTCTATTAAAAGCGTCATCATTCCTAAAACCGTTTAAACATCTAGGGCACCACTGACTACAAATCCTAACAGGAGTAATTGAACTATTCCTACAATTAAGAAATCTATTTAGGTCTGTGATTCCAAGATAATGATAATTATCATTCTTTTCGATTAATAATAAATTGATAGGTAAGGCTCCTACTATCTTACTCCTATATATTATATCAATAAAGGGATGTTTCATAACTGCATCTTCATCGGAAATGTCAATCAAAGCCTTTTCGTTATAAGTAAGAACATTAATACTATAACCCGGATTTTGTTGTTCAAATTTACTTATATTTGATAGTTTCATCGGCATATCATTAGGATCAAATTTAATTTCAGAAAGATTGTAGGAATTAGGGCGATTTCTATATTGCCTATTTATACTATCATATTTAATAATTGACAAGAAACTATACAAAAAGCAGAAGTGGTCATTATTAACTACATTAACGAGACAGCTTAAGTTTCTTAAAGATTTTGGGGTTTCAATAAAACTTCTACCACTTAACCGACTTATTTCAGCAAATTTAGTCAGAACAAAGCTTATGTATTCTATTTTATTGATAGTCCAATTACTACCTTTCTCATTAATTTTAATTATTTTTTCATTTAAACGAGCAATACCTTCGTCAATGAATGTATCGCTCCAAACTCGGGCGGAATTCGAGATTACAAAAGATTGTAACTCATCATCTTTTATAAATTCCACCTTTAGACAAAATTGAATTTTACATGATTTTAATTTATTTACATATAATTTTAATTTATTTATTAAAATGTCTGGTACAGAGACCGTTTTTAAATCTAAAGACGAAACGTCCATTTTTAATATAATATGATTATTATTTAAATCACTGGTGACATCTACGACACCATAACCTATTTGATTAATATTATTATTAATACCATTATTATAATAAATATTACTACTACTACTATTATTATCAATTTCATCATCACTTATGTTGATTATTTCATCATCACTTATTGTAATTATATCAATAACTTTAGATTTTTTACTTGGTATTGAATTTATTTTTTCATTATTTTTTCTTTTATTCATATTAATTAGATTATTTATTTGATCATTTAATTTATTTACTTGGTCTTTTAGTTTAGTTATTTCGTTTATATCATTATTATTGGTGTTGTTGGTGATATTATTATTGTTGTTGATATTATTATTATTATTGTTGATATTATTATTATTATTGTTGATATTATTATTATTATTATTATTATTATTATTATTATTATTATTATTATTATTGTTAACAAACGATTCATATAAGCTATAGAAAAGAGACTTCTTAGAAGGTTTAAATTGTTGGAGATGGAGTCTATGCTTATTATAAAATTCCTTATACGTTATAACTTCAATAACCTCACATTTAGGGCATAGGATGTAGGTGACACCGTTATATTTATGACTATAATATCTTTCCATTATATCATCGCAGTCATTATGATATTGACTATTACAAAAGTTTTGGTATTTCAAACCTATGAAAATATTTTTATTATAAAATGTTTAAAAAATATTAAGATAATAATCATTTTTAAAGTTTAAGATATTTTTCGTAAGATATTATTCAAAATTGACTTTTAAATAGTATCTTATAAAAAATATTATAAAATATATAATTTAATTCATTTTCATAAATAAATAATTCATTTTCTAAAATAGATTTTATTTTCATAAATAATATATAAAAGTTATTAATTTTAATGTTCAAAATTATCATATTTGATAAATCTTCTTTATAAAATCATCATAAATAAATAAATCTTCTAATAATCATTTTTAAAGTTTAAGATATTTTTCGTAAGATATTATTCAAAATTGACTTTTAAATAGTATCTTATAAAAAATATTATAAAATATATAATTTAATTCATTTTCATAAATAAATAATTCATTTTCTAAAATCTTCCTTTCAAAATTATCATAATTCTTCTTTTCATAAATCTTCTTTTCATAAATCTTCTTTTCATAAATCTTCTTTTCAAAATCATCATAAATCTTCTTTTCATAAATCTTCCTTTCAAAATCATCATAAATAAATAAGTAAATCTTCTTTTCATAAATCTTCCTTTCAAAATCATCATAAGTAAATCTTCTTTTCATAAATCTTCCTTTCAAAATCATCATAAGTAAATCTTCTTTTCATGAATAAATCTTCTTTTCATAAGTTTCTTCTTTTAATTATTATTATTATTATTATTATTATTATTATTATTAATATTGTTTAAAAAACTTAAAAACTTATAACAATAAATAAATACTTACATTTTCGTCCTTTCGAAAGAAATTTTCCAGCATCAGGACCAGCAGAAGTATTTATTACATCTAAAAGCATAATAAAAATAATAATGATAATAAGAGTAAACTATTACCATTTATTCTATTCATGTCTACAGCTTGCCCGTCGATATTCATTTTAATTTGTTGATTAGTACCTAATAATCATATTAAAAATAATAAAATAATAAAATAATAAATTTACCATTAATTCCTCCAACGATTTTTCCGTCAACTCTTTGAATATTGTTGTTGTTGTTCATGTTGTTAAATATTGTTAATAGATTTTTAAAAGTGATGAAAAAATGAAAGTGTAGACTATATAAGAGATATATTACAGGTTTTATTAACCGACCAATGAAAATAGAGATAGGATAGGAAAAGACACTACATGTTTGTTTATACAAACCATGACGAAATAATGACCTTTACATGTCTTTATTACTCAGTGCTTTGTTACTTTGCACTGTGCATGCACTGAACATGTAATAGTATTACATAATAATTTTAAACATAAAATAATAATATTTAACAAATAATAATAATATTTAACAAATAATAATATTTAACAAATAATATTTAACAAATAATATTTAACAAATAATTAAAATAGTCAACAAATAAAAATCATACAGTATACATTTATTAACCATCAAATTTTTTATACAACAACCATGCCAAACAGTGTTGACCACATGTTTGAGTCAATGGATTTTGAAACATAGTTTTATTATATACAATAGGTTTCCCGATTGTTTGAAGTTTTGATATCAACAAAGCAGGATAATAGAAACCCATAGGATCGAATACGAATATATTACTAGGTTTCACATATATAGCTATCCAATGTTCTCCACCAAGATGAGACGAATGAGTATTGACGATTATGGCTTGATTAATGCTCAAATAAGGAATTTTATCGAGAGGAAAAACTCCTACAAATTCATTTCCTAATATTTGTTTTCCAATTCGATTAACCTGAACAGAACTACTTTAATAAAATTAAACAGTATCAAAAAACTTACTCCATGACAACTTTTTGTGTTTCTGTATACATTTATACTAGCACTGTTCTATTTGCAGTAATTTGAACTTCATTTTCAAATACTCCATATATTATAACATGTACCGGTTCTGTAATGGCCTTTGCAAACTTAATATCCAGTCGTAAATTCCCGTTTTGTGGTAGTTGACTCTGATTTAAATCAAAATCAGGGGCTAAAACAAATGTGAAAAATGGATATTTGCTTTTAAATTCTTCTAGAGTAATTCCGCAATTCAAGTTTTTATCTAAGTAACCCAGATTTCTAACAATACTCTGCATATATGTCGCACAGTAATTATCGCTTTCGAAATCTTGAGTATATGTTTCTCTATAATCAGTATTTTTCGACAAAGTCAATGAAGTAACACCAAAATTTTTGAAAATTGAGCTGGAAGCAGTATATGATCCATTATATTGCGTTTCACTTTGAAATGTTACCAAAATAAAATTAGGCATTCTTCTGTCACCAAATATTTGTTCTTTATAGAATGATGAAGCACCTTTAGCAATAGCAAATTGTACAATTTCCTTTGTTTTTAAAGGATAAATTGCATGTTTTGAATTAAGACCCAATTGATGACCGGCTAATACTGACGGGTCTACTCGAACTCTTCTCACCAATAATTTTGCATCAACTAATTGACATATTGGTGCACCAGTAGCACTAGTAAGAGATAATGCAGAATCGGACCTTTTCAATCTAATATGTATATTAACTCCCGGTAGTAAATATTTCGGTTGATCCATAAAATCGAGTTGTAATGATGAGCACATAGTGAATACTTTTGAACCTTTAACCCACTTTTTTCTTTCATCATCTGTTGCTGCATAACCCATAGGTGTAAGACAGGTATTTTTAGTATCGGAATTGTAATTTAAAATAGTTTCTATCAAAGCCTTGTGAATGAATGTATTATTTCCGCCCTCAATCTTGATATTATTAAATCCCAACACTGCATCTTTAAACAGAGTATGAAACATGAAATTGTTTGGTAATACATCCGCATTGGCATCCAAAACTTTTCTATCTTTATCTACAACTTTGATCTGAACAGTCAATAAAGTATCGTTCAAATCTAAATATTCAGTTTGCGAACCATTAATATAAAACTCGATATCATTTCTACTATCGGTAATTGAATTCATAGGAAAAACTTCCTCAAAGGCCCCAAATTCTATTACAGCCTGGGGCGATGGTCTATCAAATATACATAATTCGGATTTACCACAAATCATTTTGCAAATATAGTTCCATGTCCTTTCATTCGTTTGTTTATACGTGATATTCCATGTCCTTTACGTTTTGAAGCTGGGGCTGGGGATGGAGCTGGGGATGGAGGTGTATCTTTTTGAAACATACCAGCAACTCCAGGTAGAACCTTACCTAATTCAGCTAAAGCATTTGTTTTTAGGGATGGTAATATTTTCTGTTCATTCATAATAACATCTTTTGCAGTTTTCATACCAAAACTACCGATACGTTTAAGAATAGGAAGTGCAAATCTCCCTATTGTTTTTAACCAACCTGATCCGTACTGTTTACCAATAAAATATGGTAATTCACCGCCAGATTGGCTATCACTATACATACTAATAATATCGGAATTAGCCATCTACTTTACGAAAATGTAGTGTCAAATGAGTTTTTGAGTCTTTTGGGAAGTTTATAAGTTTTCCACTATCGTCACGAATATTTATTTCTATATTGTTTATACATGAGCTTGCTATTGGTAAATACATGGGATTATCTATATTTATATTGACAACTTCGTCATGTTCATATTTTCCAATCCATACCGATTTCAAAAGAGGAACACTGGAATCACCAACAATTATAGGCTCAATAATATTAGTATATATGAACATTTGTTGATGATGTTCAAGTATTCTTGGTTTACGTATACCAGCCGATTTTTCCCGATATTGCTGCTTCTCTAATCCAAGTGTATTTGTCAAATTTTTATCAAATGTAACTTCGCAAATATCATCATTCAAACTGAAGGTAAACATCAAATCTTTCACAATGTCCAAACTTTTAAATATGTGTGAACAATTGTACTTTAAATATTTAAGTAACACATCAAGTTTATCAATATATAATTCGTCAGCAAAGGTGAATGATTCTTCAACTTCATTATTATACGATACTGATATTTTGATTTCTTCTCTCATTACACTGTTTGCTTCAAATAGATTAAAGCGTAATAAATATTCTGTTTCCATAATTTCATTTTTCAACTTATTGCAGCCCATTCGTCTGGCATCTTCAATATATTCGAATGTTATTGTAAATGGCTTAAAATCACAACTGATATTTAATCCATCCTTGTAAAACATAGAGCAATGCGGATCTAATATTTGATTCGGAATATGATATGTTTTATCATAATTACTGATAATAAAGATACCACTACATGTTTTCATAGCATTCCTTTTGAAATCAATCTTACATTGACTATAAAATGGGAATGTATTGTACACGAATGTAAAATCTTGCAGTGCAACTTCCCAGTCACCATTTAAAGAAATTGGATTCTGGAGATTGACCATGAATTTACTGGCTTGATTATCTGGATGAATAAGCGGGCAACTATTGCTTGGTAAAATAGTATAAAAATTCACTTTACTAGATCCTTTTCTGATATCCATGATGGGTTTTGATAACCATGCCATTTGACATAGAATTGTTTATCCTTGCCGACCTTTTTAGTTTTCAATATCTTTTGAATTCTAAATACTTTTGGGGGAGGAATGACTTGTAATTCCTGCTCATAAAACTTTCCTTGTACAATATTATTATCATTGTCTTTGATGACATACATTACAGGATTCTGACTAGTATTTATTTTTGAAATTACAAAGACTTCATCACTCCAATTTGTATCGAAATTTTTAATAAATGGTGATGCACTAATTTTACTAATTCTAACATGGTCACCGACTTTATATTTAGGTTTTGCAATTTTACAGATTTCATAGAATAGATTGTTTTTGATGTAATATCAACCGGTCTCAATCCATTAAGTCCTCGATGTGATGAATGATTATAACTTTTTATTATTTTCGGTAAAACATTTACCCATTTTTTATTACCTTGATGCACGAACAATTTCTTTAATCTATCTCTCAATGTTCGATTAAATCTTTCAACATGGGCAGCTTTGTATTGAGAATGTACCGAGTAGTGATTTATTTTCAGTTTATCGAGGATTTGCTTGACTTTACTGTTGTAGAATTCTTTACCTAAAATAATAATAATAATAATAATAATAATAATAATAATAATAATAATAATAATAATAATAATAATAATAATAATAATAATAATAATAATTAATAATACCTAAATCTGTTTGCAAGTTATTAGGATGTCCATCTTTAAATAAAATATTAATTGCCTTGGACATTTCATCTGCAGATTTTGCCTTGACGGGTATTGCTCGGGCAAACCGACTGAATACATCAATACATGTTAAAATATATTTATACCCATTGTTAATTTTCGAATAGGGTATCATCTCCATCAAATCCATTTGCCATAAATCGTTTATTCCATATGTTTTATATACTCTTGTTGGGAATCGTTTCTGCATTGGTTTGTTCAAACTGTACGCAAGCTGGTCTGATAACCACTTCTGGGTTTCCTTTTTCGAATTCGGAACTCTTTTGTTTAATTTTGCCACTCCACCGAAACCGGCTTCGTCTTCGGGGTTCGTCCAAATCTTCTCCATTACAACAAGAAGATTTAATATTAAATTTAATGTCTGGTAATGAAGGATTAACACCCATTGTTTATGATCGACTTCCTATTATTCCACCTAATAATGATATTGCTAAAGGTATCAATGCACCGATAAATCCCCCTTGTTGTTTATATATAATTTTTCTCATTTGTTGACGATTTTTATTATTTACTAATGATAGCAAAGGTTTCCTATGTTTACTCAATAATTGCTTTTTAGATTTACTGATTTTAATCTTGCCTTTGACTACTTTAAGTATAATATCGAGTAAATCATCGACAACATAATTTGGAAAAGATTGCAAAATACTGTTTCTTTTCATACTGGGTGCTTTTAACAATGTATTGAAAAACGGGAAACTTCGATGATTTTTAACAACTTTTACTTTCTTAGTGGTTTTACTTTTAGGTTTATGTTTAGGATTTTTCGAAATGAGATTCATTGCAGGAAAATTTTCTGTAATAAGTTCTTTAGATGGAGTATAACTAGTTGTTGGTGGAACTTTTCGTTGTTTTTTACTCGATATCCTTGTTTTTGAAAACATGATTTATGTGTTTTCAAATTTGTTTTAAACTTTGTTTATAAACCATGGCACCTTTTGGGTTGAAAATATCTGTTTTTACCCGTATATCATCAGGACATTGTTGTGTGAAATCGAGAAATATATACCCATGAGGTATTTTCGTAGCATCTTGAAATGCATTGATAAGAAAATTACGGTTATTAGGGTATGCTTGTCGTCCAAGAAAATCAATGACAGTTGCATCTCTAGGATTCTTGAAAATAACTAAATATTGTACATTTAAATTACGTGTTCGATGTGCACCACCTTGATGAAATAGATTTTGTGTTATGAAAATAACTGTTACACCAACATGTCTGCTGATTTTTGTGAATAAATTATTAAAATCCTTTTCTTTATTGGCTTCTTGATACAAATCATCGATAATGATGACATCATCTTTCTTCAAACGACTTGACCAGTTTTTATCAAAACCCTTTACTATTTTCATGTTTTTCAATTGACAGAAACTTGATTGTGTCAATCCATGTTCTTCATCGGCGCCCCTATGCCAATAAATATTGTTGAATTTTGTTTTGAATAAATTAGATTTTAGTAATTTACAAACAAATAATGTTTTTCCACTACCACTCGGACCAACGATTTGGTATACTGCATCATTTCGTAATTCCATTTTTAAAATTTAAACTATATAATTATTGTTTATATTGATAATTTAAATGAACTCCTTTTTAAAATAACTATATATAACAGAGTTTTTTTATAATTATTTCATTAAAATGCTTTCAAATATAAATTACAGGGCAAAAGCTGATGTATCAAAAATGATATTTCCAATGGGGAAACCACAACAACTTGTCAATAGAAGTAAAAAATATCCAATAATATATTTCAAAACTGGTAAATGTAGAATTATGGGGTGTAAGGAAATGATCAAAGCTAGTGAATATAATGTTTATGATTTAGAAATACAATCGATAACCGTAACTTCCGATATAGGTTTTTCTTGTAATTTAAATAAATTGGCTAAATTAATACCATGCTTTTACGAACCAGAATTATTTCCAGCTTTGAGATATATAAAATATAACCCTATGTGTGTAAATATATTCGCTAGCGGTAAGATAGTAATTCTTGGAATAAAAAATATTGATTACAAATGTATAGTTGATAATATCATATCTGAAATTAAATCAATAATTGAAGGAAAAGAATTTTTAGATTTTTTATTATCACTTAATTAATTATTTATCATTGCAAATTCAATGCAATTGAAATGCATGATTCTGATTGGTCGAAATCTAATTGGCTGATGATTATTTATAACAACATGTTTTCGGTTTAGTTGTCATTTATTCAACAAAAATGTACAACATACAAAGTTCCGCAATCACCTCAATGAAAGAGCATGCAAATTATGGTAATTTCAAATTTTTATTATTACATTAATATATATATATATATTTTTTTTTTACAGATGAATATCAATCAATTATCCTGCAAAGATTATGCTTCTATTATCCAGAATTAAATGAAATTCTACAAGATAGAGATCCAGCTATCATTCCGGATTTGGTATACAACCAAACACGAATCTGGATATTCGATATAATAAACACCTTTCTATGGGATATCAAGATAGGAAGGGGGATGAAAGAAATGAAAGCAGAGGCTCCTTGCATTTTCGGATGTAGCTGTTGCAATTTCCGTTATCAACAATATGTTGAATGGTGTTTGGTGAAGACTCTGAGAAATCATCACTCGAGTCAGATTGTATCAAAATAAATTTTTATGTTGAATTGTTTTGTTTTTGTAAATCGAAATAATAGAAATAGAAATAATAATAATATAAGTAATATTAGAAACAATATTTATAATAAAAAACATTAATGCAACATTAATGCAAATGACATGCAATTAAAACAAAGACATGCAGCAATCTGATTGGTTGATAAACAATAGTCATAGGTATAAAAACCCTGTACCATTTCATTTTAATCATAATTCATGATGACAAAGAAAATTTCAAGCACTGAAAAGCCAAAAGTTGTTCCAGAACTTGTACAACCTGTTCAAATGTTCCACAACTATAAAATGTATTTTTTAAAAGAAGAAATCAATATGAAATTGGCGTCACCGATCAAGCTAATTCCAACTAAATTTCAATTCTTATCGGGCACGCTTTCAATGATAGATATTAAATCTATTGATGAGGTTTTCAAACGGTTGAATACGAATCTATCTTGTAATCAACATGCCTGGTTCAACAACAGATATGCAAGATTTTATGATTCCTTTGATGAAATCGGTTTCAAAGAAAACGAAAATTGGTATATAACAATTGCAATCCAGGGATATAAAGTTGATAATAATGATGTGTATTCTCCAATTTGGAAAATTATTTCTGCTAGACTTTCACAACTATTTTAATGTTATATTTAATAAATGTATTAGTCATATTTGTTTTTTCTCTTTAGTAATTGCAACATAAATGCAATGGACATGCAAATTTAACAAAGAAAATCTATAAACAAACTTATAATATAGTTTTAAAGTGTTATTAATGACTGCAGAAAAAGGTTAACATGATTAATTAAATACCGAATTATTTATTATTTAGAATTATTAATCAACTTTTTGTTAGCAAAATTATCAGAAATATCTGGTGTAAAAATTGATGATATATTATCTGGTACAAATGCATTAAATATAGACTGGGTAGCAGAGAGTGAAACTGATGAAGAAAACACTCAAGATGATGAGGAAAGTATTCAAGAAATTGATGAACCTATGGAGGAGTTTACAGATACTGAACAATGTGTATATAGCGATTGTATAGATCATGTTGTTGAAAATGTTATGAAATGTGGAGATGATGAATGTGAATGTGTTAATAAATTTTAGTGTATATTTAAAGTATAATTTCTTTGTCTTGAATATTTTTAGCAGTACATTTGTGACCTTTACCTTTGTGACCTTTACCTTTGTGAGTAGTACCCATAATAATAACAATAATATTAATAATAATAATAATAATAATAATAGTAGTAGTAGTAATATTTATTATAATAATGGTAATAATAATAATAATAATAATAATAAATTTAGAAAATATGTGTTACATTGTTTAATAATACCCTTGCGAGTTGTTGAGCGTGACCAGTACCCTTGTGAGCAGTACCCATAGGGGGACAGAATATTTTGTCGGATAGACTCGGAGTATATAGATTAATAATATATCTATGAGAACACTAACTTGTTGCGTGTGTGGACACTAATAATATTTTTATACATTGTGTGTGTGACCATAGGGTGACAGAATATCTTGTAGGATAGACTATATTGTGTGTAATAATTTTATTTTGTCAAAATAAGTTTTTTAAAATACCGCAACGTAATATATTTAATAATAAAAATAAATTTTCAATTTAAAATACCGCAACGTAATATATTTAATAATTAAAATAAATTTTCAATTTAAAATACCGCAACGTAATATATTTAATAATTAAAATAAATTTTCAATTTAAAATACCGCAACGTAATATATTTTTTAAAATACCGCAACGTAATATAAATTTTAAAATACCGCAACGTAATATAAATTTTAAAATTTTAAAAAAAAAATTTTTAAAAAAAAAAAAAAAAAAAATTTAAAAAAAAAAAAATTAAAAAAAAAAAAAATAAAAATAAAAAAAAAAAAAAAAAAAAAATGACGTAATATGTCTTTGTGACGTCATCGATTACGTAATAGTTCTTTGTTCCCGGCTCCACACATTACCCTACTGTTCTTCGTGAATATTCTTAGCTACTAAGTGCTGTCTATGCAAGAAACAATGAACTGTCCAGATCTCGGGTACTTCATTTTTGAGGTATGCTAGGAATCCTCGATATTTTCCAACCATCGAAGGAGCTCCATCAGAAGAAGCGGCAATAATGTTTTTATAGGAATATCATATTGTTTTAAAATATTTTCAAAACAATAAAATATATATTCTCTTTTAGTGTACGTTTCAAGAGACTTGGCACAAAAAAATCCTCGATTATTTCTTCCTTTGAACAACTATAATAGCGTACGTATAACATTAAAATATTATTCCTGCCGAAAGTTGACTAGTCCAGCTGTATGGCAAATTTACTTGTTCTTAATTCTGTTATTAATTGCAGTTCTATATTTTCTGCCATTTCATCTATTCGTCGTTGAACTGTGCTATTTGACAGCGGCAAACTTTGCAAGACAGGTTTGTCATTTTGATTCAAAACAGTTGTTATTAATTCGCTAATAACTGGTAATAATAAATTCTCTCCTATCGTGTGCGGATATCCACCTTTGGCAATTAAGTAATCAATTTTTTAGGAAGCTTCGAGGCCTTCTTCGACATTTTTTGATGTTGAAGGTTTCATAAAGGATTTGATTCCTTTATTTGAGCGTGTTAAAAAGTTGCATTTTAGATTTTTGAAGTATTGTAAATTGCTGTCTTTTTTATCAGCATGCATCCTATTCAAATAATCTTTTAGTTTGGAAGGTTTCATATAGTCATTGCTGAAAATTTTTTCACAAATGAGGCATAAGGGAATTGATGAATTGCCCGGAGCTACCACAAACCCAAACTTTAAATATTCCTCGGAATATTGGCGGATTTTTTTCTTTTCTGTTGACATACTGTAAAAAAATAAATTAAACGGCAAAAATAAATTAACTAAATTGTAAAAATAATTAATTAAAGGGCAAAACAAATTAATTAAATGACAAAAGCAAATTAAAGCTAAAATGAAGAAAAGAAATACTTACTTTTCTTTTAGAAGTCAACTTCAAAAAATAATCACAAAACTGATCACACACAAAATAAAAAAAACTAACTGGACTAATCAAATTTAATAAAAGTTACTGTTCAAAAATAAAAATTGTACAGTGAATAACACTCAGATTACATTTAAAAACAAACTAGTAATATGTTTTTGCCGGTTGAAGGGGAGTGGTTTGGGGGGGGGGGTTAATTTCGGGATTAAACTCTCATATCAAAACATTGGACATATTTTATAAGTTATCAAAACATACTTTTTCATTATTCATGCTCACTTACTCCCCAAATCTAGTTTATATTTACTTATTATTTTTATTACAATACGAATACCTTAATATTCATTTATAAATATAATTTTATTTATTATTAATAATGTTGGGTTTATGTGCAAGTCGGTATCACGGTCTGACTCCTTTGTGTTCTTTTTCAAAATCAAGATAACCCAACACAATAATTTTATTCAAGACTAATACAAGTACACTTTTTGATTACACTCTTTATTGAACAATTACAATCTTTAATAACTCTTTGATCTGCACTTTTCAATAATACAATAAATCTCACGTAGGGATAATCTTCCAACGGGAGATGTCCCTTTCTGGTACGTTCGGTTTCTAAATATCTAATTATCCCAACTGCTAAATCCTTTTACTCACTCGTTTAATTCTACTAAATTTTCTTCGACCAACTGGCAATTATGTTTCTTTGCTGGTTCCTTTTATACTTGACCCGTCAATTGATTTTAATTCGTCAAGCCCTTCGTATCCAATTTCCCGGGCTTCCTCCTATCTCTTTCTCTCATTGTCCTAATTTAATTTTCGTCGACCGATCTAATTTCCCCTTTGATCTACCATTTAGGCTCTCCCATGACGCTAGGGCTTTCCATTATCTCGGGTTTCCCATTAGCTCGGGTTCTCCATTAGCTCGGGTTTCCCATTAGCTCGGGCTTCCCATTAGTTAATTAATTTTTGTTTTTTGTAATTTATTCTTTCTAGGGACCCCCCATTGATTTTATTTTATTATTTTTGAACTCGTCTCATAATTTGGCATCCGCCCATACCACTTTCCCCCGAAATTATTCAATTTTTGTTTTTTTGATTATTTTAATTAATATCTTTGTATTTTACATTTATTATTATGAATTTGGTGTTTTCATTGATTTTCACCTCAATTTTGTATCTCTTTTATTGAACCCCAACATATCTCCCCCTTTAATATAGATTCGTCCTCGAATCTGTACATTTCTTATAGTTGAAATAATAACAATAATAGTAATAATACTAATAACAATAACAATAATAATAATGATAACTTTCTATTTATTTTTATAGAAATCGAGCTGAATGCCTTTCCAATAGTAGCATTATGAAAATAGTTCCTTGTGATAAATTTGTGATTTTTATTTTCCTCAATATCCTATTATCAAAATCATTTTCATCTCTAAATTTGATGTGTATATATTTGCAGTGTTTTGTTAAATCGTCATTACAAAAAAAATATTTTTAATTTATAAAGTAACTACATTATTGAAATTAACAAAATATTGATTAAATTTCACTTTAATAAAACAAAAATATATTACTTTAATGAAATAAACAATTTAAGAAAATGATGTTGATTTTAGTTTTAATAGATAATAATCAATGAAACATTTATCCTCAATTTGCCGTGCCTATCTAACTGCATAGAATTCATTTGCATAATTTCCTAGCAGCAGAACTTTCTAGAAAAATTATGTATAATTCAAACAACCCGCCGATCAACCGGAGCCGATGTAATCGGACTCCTGTCGGTTGATCTCAATTTTCATGGAGAGAAGAAACGAATTTTTGATTGGACAAGATTTAAAATGAATTTCAAAAGGGAAGACTTTAGATGAATTTCAGTTAAACTGCTATTTAAGAATTGAAATAAAATAAATTCTTTTTAATTGAATTTTAATTTTATGGTATTTACCGAACTTTATAAAGGCAATTATTATTATAATCTGTCAAAAGTAGTTTTTCGAATCCACCGCAACAAATGCAACCACCACACAATCAAAACATTCCCCAGTGAGTGAACTTTTAATTTAATTTTTTTTTCACAGCTTTTGTTTTTTCACACAGACAATTCGAAAAATCACCCCCGAACCGACGGCGCACAGTCTCATCCACTCCGATCTGACACAGCCGATGTGGACAGCCAAACCCCCACCCATCGTTGGCTTGGCAAATATTAATTTTATTTTTATGCATTAAAGTAAGTAAATTTTCTTTTCAATTGAATTTAATAAAAATTTTTGTAAATTTTCTTTTTAATTGAATTAGTATATAAAAATTTATCACAATCAATGCAATGATTAGATTTGTTTATTTGCGTAATTCATTACATTGTTTTGCAGTTACTGCTGGTACGCTGGACGATTTTGGGACATTAAAAAAAAAATAATAATAATAATAATAATAATAATATTAAAACAAAACATAAACAATTCTGAAAAAATTAAAAAGTTAATTATTTCATTTTAAATAAAAGTTCATCAAAATATTTTCAATTTTCAAATCAAAAATTCTGAAATTTATTTTTCCCCTAAACTTTTGTCTGTTACTGAAAATGAAATTTGATAATATTTCAACTGAAAATTAGTCGATAAAAAAACGTAGACATTTCATTTTTAACTAATTAAACATAACAAAACATCTCAATGCTTTATACTGGAAGATGGGAATGAAATTGTCTAATGAATTACTAATAAATTAAATAATAAATTGTTATGATTTGTCGCAACCTGTTTATGTGGCTCTTGACAACCACTCATTTCCAATTGTTGTCCAGGGTAGCCAAACCCCGACAATTGGAAATGTGTTTGTTTTTATACACAATAATAGTTTTATTTATTTATTTAATCATTTATTTACTCTCAATTATTTACTTATTTATTCTTATTTTGGGGTCTAACTGATGCGCTGCCAATAAATACATGAGATAAAATCGAGTTCACAATTATTTATTTTATAAATACAATATATAAAAATTAATCCATCTTTATTTCTAATCGTTTTGTTTCAGGCCGATATCGTATTATTGTTTCTTCTCGTTCATATACTACTCCATTGACAGTGACAGTGTCTCCGACATCAATGTTCGAAGTTGTTTTTCTCTTCTTGGATTTTCTACATTCTGGCATTGGACCATATTCAAGTGTTGGATGTATCCTTATCATCGAAATGCTTATCATTAATGCGACACATTCTTCCGCAATTTCTAAGAATGATTCATTGGCCCACTTCAATTGAATCAATGGATTTTCACTATCCATCATCACATTCTCCTCGAATGTTAAATCAATTTCTTCAGATTCCATTACATCTTCAATTGGAATTTGCGTTAGTTTTTCTGGTATTGCAGTTGATGTTGATTCAATTTCCCGAAGCTTCTTATATTCATCCCACGAATATCTCTTTGACGGTTGATTTTTGGGCATCGGTATGTCATCAATCAATTACTAAACAATCAATGAAAAACTCTCTCGACCGAATAAACTAATCCGAACAGATTCTGATTTAACAGTTAACATTTGTGAATATCTCATATATATTTTACTAACAGGTTTTCTTATCCTATCAGTGACATTCATAACTATCATCATTCTGATATTCACGAGAAAGACACAGTTGACTCTCACTGATCCACCACCATATTCATATTGCGAAACAAGAGTATAAATAATATATAGTATGCATGCATAGAAATGTAAATATTGCTATAATATATTTGTAATAATGTGCATGGTTTTATTTATATAATGTGGAATAACTGAAAGTTTGTTTGATGGAGTTTTTCTGGGGGAGGTCAGGGTTTTGTACTACAGAGAGTGTATTGAAAAAAGTTTTAAATATTGTAATTTAGAAAATGCAAAATGAAAGCTCCGAGCAACGTTTGAAAGAGTTCAGAAACCCAATCGACGAAATTCAGAAAAAAGTAAAATCGATGGATAAAAAATTAAATGAAATGGAAGAAGAGAACATGATTGGAAAAAGGAGAATAGAAAGAATGGAGATTCTACTATTTCGATATGAAGCCGAATTAACCATGCTACGGATGCAGATGAACGAAGATATATCAACAGACGAAGGAGAAATGAACCAGTTAGATTAATTTCGATAAAGTTAGATCGATTCAATAAAAATTTATTAAACATACCCTTATTGTTTTCCTCCTCGAAATGATATGATGAATGTGTGCGAAACTAAATGAGAAAATAATTGATTAAAATATATGGAGAATAGTAATGGAAAGAATAAATTGAAATCAATAAAGTTATAAAATCATAAAATTGTTTAACATTGACGAGACTGTAGTTGAGGGGTAATGGAAAATCAATAGATGACCTTTCGTAGTATCTCAATTAGAAAATAGAAAACAAAATTAAAATAAATATATTAGAACCTAGGGGTGTTAAAAATCAATAATAATGAATTAGTCATCAATGTCAGAGTCGAAGAGAATGGGACTCTGAATAAAAAAGTCCCAAGATACATCAGCCGGGGGATGTCTGTTGGATTTCTGGTAGCGGCCATAAGAATTAAAACATCGAAAGGTTCTTTTTAACCCTTGCCTGTGGTTCACAGGAACCCTGAAGTTAAAATGAATAACCGCACAAGTTAGTCAGAATTCATACCCGCTATTAAGAGTCGTCGGCGAAACGATATTTTCTAACTTGGAGATCTGATTCTAAAAATAATGCCAATATTGAAAAAGAAATTAAAAATTAACGACTGTATGCAGGCATCTTAAGTATGACCGCTTTTAATCTTGGTCATCATCTACATTATGTACATTTTTATATAATTTAAATTGTTATTACAGATACCTTATTTTTGCCTATCTGGCTCTTAATGTATGATTTTAATGTACCACATAATAAATCACTTAAACTATGTAAAATCAAAATTTAATATCAACGTAAGTTTTCATTTAAATTTGTTAAATTTTAACATATAATAGAAATTCCTAGTGCGAAAACAAGTGTCTTAGTTGTTTCATAAAGCTCTTGGATCCACAGCATCTCTTATAGTAGATACCCTTCCAAAATACGTCATAATATTTGGTTCAATATAATAATAATGTACAAAATGATCTTTGAAAAAAATTATAAATCAATTGATCGATCGGGAAAATATTAGAATTGTATTTGAAAATTTTTAAATATTCATGAAAATCTAAATGACTTATCATTTTCATCATTAACGATGTGGAAAATAACATCCCTGGTGTACAGCAAAAAGGAACTGGAACTAATAAATGTAAATCTCTATAAAATACAAAAATGTATGCCTGGAAATTAAAAGAATTGCGTTAATAGATAAGATAAACAATGATGTAGATCAGACCTGTCCAAACCGCGGCCCGCGAACTTCTCTATAATTTGATACCATCTTGACAATATCTATATCTAATATCAAATATTTACCATATAATATTTCTTAAACATTACTACAATTAATTATTAACATAATATCATTTTTTAATTTTGGTGTGCGGTCCTAAGACAGGCCGTGCAGACAGAAATATCCAATGAATTCAAAACAAGCGCCAGAGTATACATTAGTAACAACTGAAGGTGTTGAGTCCAAAATTTTCCGTACAGGCAGGCGTTTTGCTATCCATAGCCATTTATTTTAGATAAAAATTCTTTGCATTGTGTGCGGCCCCCGAATAGTTTTTTTTTGCATTGCGGCCCTCTAGTTTCCCGAGGTTGGACAGCCCTGATATGGATGATGTTTAGAACTATTTTAATTTTTTTAAACTTCGTGCGATGTATGAATGATCAGCGGCGTACTGGAGTACCTGCGCCTCTGGTCAGTCCTGTATCCAATTAATTTAAAACTCCTATTGGATGACATGCAAACACGCATTATCGATATTATATGTTTTTTTTGTTTGGGTCCTGCGGAGGTCGAACCACTTCATGGTCCTGTCATGGAGTTAAGTCGATGAAACCTTCCGTCTGACTCTTCCTATTTATTAGAGGTCAGCCGTAAATGGTTGACTTACTACACAACAGTAAGGTTTGTCCTAGTGGTCCCAGTGGGACTACGAAAACAAAAACTCTTCCCGACTTTATACGCAATACATAGTTAAAATCCACATTAAAAATCATTGACAATAACTCTACACTAAGGTCGTAACTTGAGTAGAACTCAGACCCAAACTTATACAATTCATTAATGTAGACGGTTGAATAGTAATAAAATAGTAATGCTTATACATATGTCGAATTAGATTTTTATAATAACGAAAAATAGAAGTTTATGGTAATCAAAGTAATTGAAATAGTAAAGATATTCGGCATACGTATAGGTAGAACTTAATCTGGGTAGGCCTTTGAATTTATTATAGTTTCTAATGAGTCCAACTTAAATGTAGGTATTGTAAATTTAACTCTCCAAAGATAAATTACAAATTGGTCAGAATTTCTACTCTAAAATATTGGTGTAGATGATAAATGTATAATTATCTCAACTTAAAAAACATCACCTATGAACAATATGGATAAATCTTAACTAGGAAAATAAACCATAAATAAGTGTATACAGATCAGAAAGTATAAATGATACCTAGTTATGTATAAATTGTATAGATATGCTAACTTTAGAAAGGTAACCTAGTAATAATAGTAGATAGATTTTAACTACAAAGATATAACTTATAAATATTTCGGTATGAATTTTGTGGGTCCTGAAAATCATAATTAGTTATTTTTTTTGATTATAAAAATATAAATTATAAATAATTATAAAATATTATATACATGAATCATAGCGATCTTAAAAATATAAATTATCAATAATTCTGGTTAAATTTTAATTATAAAGTATAGATTGGAGATGGTGGTATATAAATTTTGATTATAGAAATTAACTTATAACTAGTTATATATAAACCATACATGTATATTAGGTCTGAAAATATAGCTTACAACTAATTCCAGATAAACTCTTACCCTCATAGATAATTAGGAAACAAGATTGGATTATAAAAATGTAATGTATAAAAGTTATATATAAGTCGACTATAAAATTGAATTATAAAATATAAAATTATAAATTATAATTAGTTATATATAAAATGTTTATGAATATAAACTATACACACTTATACAATTAGAAGTAAATTGGTATTATAAAAATAATTTATAAATAGGTATAAATACAATTTATAAAAAGTTATAATTAATAGTTAACTATAAATATATAAAATATAAATAGCTATAATAGCTTGCCTTTAGGCATACGTTAAACTGGAAATATAAATTTTTTTTGTTAAAATTATAAATTATAAATAGGAAATAATTATGCTTCTTATTGTTATTATAATCATTATCATTATTATTATTATTATTATTATTATAATTATTATTATTATTGCTATTATTATCACCATATTACCGGGATCACCATTAGTATCATTGTTAATACCATCATTATCTCTATTAATATGTTGAGTTTACAAAAAATAAAAACCCAAATCAAATATCGATTTAGGAATTTCCCCAAAGTTAAATTTAGAATTAACCCTTTTGAGACAATAGGTATGATCAAAACTCTTGAAAGTTATTTTTAGCAACACCCCCCCCCCCCTGGGAAAATGTTACCATTATTCAAGTCACCTGGGGATATGGGTGAGAGTGCATGATTAACTATACAATCTAACCCTTTGAATCCCGAATGAATAGTGAACGTGCAATTTTATTTATTGGCAAATTAAATTAACATTGACAAAAGACAAAAGATTTTTTTTATTCCGAGCAACAAATTAGAAAGGTACACAACCATTGCGAATCCAAAATTATAAGTCCTGACTAAGAATTGCAGGACGATCTCCAAAAGTTGAACCTCGACATCTCCAGCTAGAAGGAATGGTTGTCAATTGTTTCTAAATTAAAAATACACGATAAATAAATAAATTACCAAATTCCTAAAAGATGGTTATACCACTTATAAGTGAGCAAGAAACTGAGCTCGTCACTAGTACCGATCGCCTGATGTACCCGCATTTAGTGGAAATTATTCCAATTTTTCGAAAATATCTAAAAAAATTCAATATATAAATTTTAAATTACCAACTAGTGGTAAACAAATTATAAAGATTAAAATAGCAATTTAAAACAAAAACGACCTTTAGGGAATTATCGGTCAGGATATAGAATTTCTAGCATTAATAACTAACGTTGATAAAATTTTTCCTTAATTTAATTAATTAAAAGGGTACACCAATAAATTTAATCGAAAATTTTAAGTTATACTTATTTGCATTAATTATAGTGAATTTAAAGTACCATCTATTTTAAGTACGAAGAGTTTGTATATTTTATCATAGTTTCAGTTGATAAGTCACACTGGTTGTACAAGGGTCTTGATCTTTACAGTCAGACGATTTTAGCGAAGGGGAAGCCGATCGGCAAATGATTACCCGGCTCCGTACGCGGTACATTTGGTACCGCATCCACGATTGGAATCGTGGGTTGGATCTTGATAACTTCGGCCCCGTTATCCGAAGTGGCCCGGAACCTGATGCCCCGGCGTGGGTAAAAACGGAGCCAGCGAACAACGTACTACAGGAGGCCCGCGATCAAGCGGCCAGTGACGTAGAGGCCGCTCAGGTTCGGCTCAGAAAAATTGAACTGCAAATCAGGGCCAAAAGAGAGGGAGTGTCCCTGGAAGAACTAGAAGAGGCCGAGGCACCCCCACGAAAGAGAGGGAGGCCCCGCAAGTACCAAATGTGATTGCTAGCCGACAATTGACTTAGCCTAATCAACTTTCATTTATCGTTTGTAACTAATTTAAATAATTAAAATCGTCTGGCGTTCATTATTAAATAAAGTATTTTTTCTGTTTTGTAAACCAAGTGGTAGATTGAGTGATTACAATAATGTCTTAGTGGTAAAGCACTAATGCTACTTAATAATTTTGTTACTTGTTTGTTGCAACTCTCTTTGGTACGAATGAAATTAATAAACCCCTTTATGTTTTAGTGTACAAATTATTGGAGAACCTGCGTAAAGATCGGGAGCAGGCACTGTAGTGGGGAAAAGACCCTTCCCACCACATCCACCCTGCTCCAACGCCTTCCAAACATATAACATATGCCTTTATCT
>CAUHTR010005024.1:0-12146 GCA_959609185.1 Schmidtea polychroa | reverse complement strand
GAGATTGTTTAAAGAAGAGAGATTGTGTGTTGTTTTTAAAAATATAGTTTTGTTTTGTTTTTAAAATATGGATGTAATAATTACAGTCTTAGCAGTCTTCGAAATCACTTGAATATTCTTCCATTAACTTGGCTGCTGCCCCTCGGATGGCGTCATTGCTGAGCTCAGTTAGGTTTGTTTCATATGCATCTAACAGATGTTGGAGAGCTGATGAGAATTTGTCAATGATTAACAAAAATACCTCAACCTTGAATTTTTGTCTCGGTGAAAATACTGTTTCAGCTGATGGCCCTTCATCAAACTGACACTTTCTCTTTTGTGATCATATTGAAGATTGTTTATACTCTTTTTCCACAGACTTCTGCTTTGCTTTTTCTTCGTAAGAATCAAATTCAGAACGCTGTCTTTTAACAAACTCAAGGAGAGATTTCAACAAATGGATTGCTGAATTCAAAGATAGTCCTCGCTCTTGAAGGGACAAATTCGTTTTCTGAAATCTTTCTAAAATTGTGTCCCAAATTTCAAGCGACTTCCAGTTGTTCAAGTTTTTTCCGAAATCCTTCTGCTTCGAGTCGACTGTCACGCGGCTGATTTTCGTCAATTGCCAATTCTTCCAGTGATGCAATATTCTCATTGTATGATTTATTAACAGACCTAACAGTATCATGTCTGGCTGACCATCTTGTGTCAGACAAGGCTTTGTTAACAGGTAACCATTTTAGGTGTTTTTGATGTACCTGCCAATGATGAGTAGATGAAACAAGCCAAAAAAACTCTGACTGCAACAGGAAAATCTTCTGCTACACTTTTCCCAACCAACGGCACATAATTAGCAACACTGCACTGGACTCTGTTATACTTCCCACTCATATTTGTGGTGTTGTCGTATTACTGTCCACGGCAATCTTGAATTTGAATGTTTTTCTTCCAAAAAATCAAGAATAATTCATGCAATTTCTGATCCAGTGAGAGAATACATTGATATGAACTTGATGAATCGTTCAACAGGGCCAGATTGTGCAACATACCGGATGATCACTGTTAACTGGTCCACATGCATAACATCTGGCGCGGAGTCTACAGATATCGAGAAGTACTTTGCAGATTTTATTTCAGCAACAATAACAGACAATACCTTTTGACCCATCAGTTCAATCAAATCTTCACAGATAGTTGAGGAAACATAAGACGTGTGTCCATGTCCTTTATTTCCATGTTAGCAGATATGTTCAGCAAGAAATGTGTCAATTCGTGTCTCTAGGGTTCTTGAAAATAACTAAATATTAAACATTTAAATTACGTGTTCGATGTGCATCACCTTGATGAAATAGAATTTGTGTCATGAAAATAATTGTTACACCAACATGTCTGCTGATTTTTGTAAATAAATTATAAAAATCTCTTACTTTATTAACTTCTCGGTACAAATCATCGATAATGATGACATCATCTTTCTCTGACCGACTTGACCAGTTTTTATCAAATCCTTTTACTATTTTCATGTTTTTCAACTGACAGAAACTTGATTGCGTCAATCCATGTTCTTCATCAGCGCTCCTATGGAAATAAATCCAATTGAATTTGGTTTTAAATAAATTTGATTTTAGTAATTTGCAAACAAATAATGTTTTTCCGCTACCACTCGGGCCAACGATTTGAGTAGGTAGTTAGTAGCCCCCTGGCGCAAGGGGTTACCCCGCCCCCCTTAGAGAAATTTTTTTCGGCAACTATTTTTACTGCTTTTTTGTTTATGTAACTGCGTCAGTGGGCTACAATTATTTTTTTCTGGGATTTTCAATACAAAAAAAATTGTTAGGCTAGAACTGATTTCTAGACCCGAAACTTTATTTTGTGACTTAAAGGTGTTGGTACATAGCACGCATACCTGACAATAAGTTTAGTTAAAAATAAAAATAACAACATCAACTAAATAATATTAATTAAGAGAAACACAACAGGAAATAAAACATTGAAATTAAATAAAATCTCACAAGTGCAAGAAGTATTGCAAGAAAATTAACTCAAATTTACAAAAACAGACTCAAATGACATCGAAAGATGTCAAAATATTAAATTCTAGATGAAATTCCAGAACAATTCATAAAAATGGCGACATCCATCATAAAAGCCATGTAAATCAACAAAAGTTAATAAAAATAAATAAATTAGTTGTAAAAATAAAAATTTGAAAAAAGAGAATTTAGAGAAAACACTATTAAAATAAAAATTAACTCTAATTTAATATGGAATGTTCTGGAATTGCTCCAAATCCATCATAGATGCAAATTTAACAAAAAATAATTAAAGAATAAAAATTTAAAAATAAAAATAAAAATTATGGCACTAAAATTGCCATTAAAATCATCAAAAATAGAAAATAGAAAATTCCAGAATAAAAAGAATTCGAGTTTGTTTTAATGCATCAATACATACACGTGTACTTGCATACACAAAAATACTATTGTAAGTCTCGAAGTTAAGTAATTGGCGTGTAAATGATATATAATTGATATTAGTATTGATATATTGTGGTGACGAATGCTATTATGTTACCAGAAACTTGAAGAGCCCGATAGAGTCACCGTTAAAAATTGTGACGGGACAATCGGGGTGCGTGTATGTAAAATCTGCGAAAAAAAACGACTATTAAATGATATTAAAGTAATGTAGAAACAACGAACTAGTTAACTATTACAAACTTTATTAAAAAAAAATTATAAAAACCTTATAGATTTCGGGGTTGGGAATACTGAGAACTGTTTCAACCGGGGATCGGTGGCGAAAATACTTGTCCCGTTTTCTTTGGATTTCTATTCAAAAAAATTTGTTCAATTAATAAAAGGTTATTTCAGTTTTCTTTGGATTTGTATGGGCTTTCAGTTTTCTTTGGATTAAAAGTTCAATGAATAAAAGATTTATTCAGTTTTCTTTAGATTTGTACGAATTCCAGTTCAAATTTAATTTTCTTCGATTTTTTTAATTTTTCAATATTTGTATAGCGATAATTTACAATAGTAAATTATCGCTATATAGTTTCTTTAATTAATTTCATAACGAGGCTTACGCACAACGAAATGGACCAACTTCCCGTTCCCTTGTTTAAACATAAAAAAGAACAAGGTTGTACATTACATATACCAACGCATTTTAGTGGTGGGGTACAGGTAAGCATACATTTTACCCTTTCGTGCTGTTTCCAGCGTAACCCAGAATACAAATAACATTTTTCTCCGCTTGATACCCGTTGAGCGATCAACGTTGGTACTGTATCAAGTGGGGGAGTGCTCGCAAGAAGTGAGTGCGTTATCCACACTATAATTGTCGGGCACTCCTTTGGGTTCACGGACTACCAACGGAAGGCTTGCGTCCGATTTTTCCTGGTCCCTTCACCAGATTGTCTTCCCAATATCATGCCTTATCCATCCCGCTTATCTCCCACACACATCATTTTCATCAATTCAGGCACGCACGCAATCATTTCCTGGCAACTTTCTAGTGAAAGTTAATAATTATTTATTAAAATACCACACATAAGTCAGGTTTATGTTGAGTCAACTTACCATTCAACACTGATAATTATTACTTAATTTCAACTCAGACGAATCCAGATTAAACTAAAGTTGAGTTTAATTATCCAGATTTCGTTCCCCTTTAAAATTAAATTCTCAATTAATAATAAAAATAAAATTTTGATCCAAGGTGTTTAAATCACCTATTTATAATTATTATAATGTTGCTAATTGGTACTTACTTAAATAATAATTTAAATTTGTAATTTTTAAAATTTCTATTTTAATTTATGATTTTTATATTAATAAAAATACAATATATAATTAATAATAAATTAAATTACCTTAGGTCATTAACCTAAAAAAAATCATATATATAATTTTTTAATATTAATAAAATTTTCCATAATTATTTATATTAATAAACTGAAGAAATTTTTGTAAATTATATTTTTTAGAAGCAAGAATGCGACAAAAACCTCACCAGCGGCTGGCACCATGCGCGGTTCGCTTTTGGTTCCTAGTTTGGAAATATTACCTATAATTATGAGAGGAATAACGGAAGGGTAATAACTATTTTATGAAATATTTATAATTATAATTTATGGTCTAGATTCGCTGCAGAGACCGACACCCTCAGGAATGATAGCTATCCGGGCTCGAGAGACTTTAAAGCTTATTAGAAACTTTGAACATCCAATTTAGTTTGTATTCATAAATAAATTTAGATTTTCGGGTTTTAATTTAAATAACATTTAAAGTTTCATTTATCATTTAATGCAATTTTATTTTCTGGGGTACTTATTCTAATCTATCCAGATCATTTATTATTACCAGAGAGCCTGAAACCTATTTAATCATGCCATGCGAATCCTTTCATTTGATGAATTATATATCCAAAGGGTTTGATTTCCTGGATTATATTTAACACTCAAGTAATGATTTGTTGCCTCCCGCTTTACACATTGTTGTATAGTTATCACAACAATAACTCCAACAACAACATTGGCGATTGAAATGAGGTAAGCTGCACTTATAGGTAAATTGGCTAAACTGTTCGCATCATCCTATAACCTGGGCGTATTTATGTAAAACGGGAATTTATAAATTTGATATAGGTATGTCTACGCACGTACACACATATGTATACACATAGCTGCGAAATATAACATTATCTATAATCTAAAACAAAATCAATAAATATATATTATAGGAACACACAAACTTACCTGTGTGTAGAAATTTAATGCTGCGAAATTTAACATATTTATTATAGGAATTTAAAAAGTGAGAGAAAATAATTAAGCATACAAACACAGCATACATAATGAAAAATACATTAAGTAAAGTGTTTTCATGCGAAATATACAATGATTAACATATAATTAACATATCAATATTTTCAAATTATTTAAAAAGTTATGTACAAAAAAACTTTTGAATAGATTATGACTGCTCTACCTTGAGCTTTAGGGGAAAAGAAGTAAATACATCGTAAGATTTAATTATAAAATAATTTAGAATATAAAATTTCTTTAGATTTACAGATATTGAAGAAGATCCTTCGACATCTTTGAATTTGCAGGAAAAAAATCGCAAATCGTAAATTTTAATAAATTATTTTAACAAATTAATATTTTCATAGAATTACAGAAATAGACAAAATTCGAAAGAAGATTACAAAAACTTAAAAAATATTTTATCCATTCTTTACTAAATGTCTTTAAAAAATAAATGTTTGGTGATTATTTTACTTATTTATAATTATAAAAATATCTAACTTACATTTTTACGAAATAAATCCAAATAAATCCAAATAAAATACCATAAAATTCCTAAAAAAACACCTGAAATTTAATTATCAATGTTATATATTATCAATATTATAAATGCTGACTAACAGTAATATTTAAGAACTTGAATAATGATCTCATAATTATATAAAATCAAAATTCAAGTCCTAAAAATTACTTCAATTAAAAAACTTACCTTAAAACGATTTTTGAAAAATTGAAAAAATGAAATTAAGTTAACATTGTCATATAATTGGTGACTCACCTCAGGTGGTGTGCACACCAACGTATATTATAGACAATGTTAACTTTCGCAGTTAGGTGTACATATATACACATATACATCTACCTGTATATGTATGCAATTTAAATTATTAATATTGATGTCGTCTTCGACCATTATTTACCTGGGGGGGTGTTACTAAAAATAAACCTTAGTGATTTGCTTTAATATTATTGGGTGTAAATGTTCTAAAATTAAATTAGTAATTAGGGAAATCCCAAAATCGATAATTTTGTTTAAAATTTTATTTTTAAGAAATAATAATTACTTTAATAATACAATCAGTTTAGTGGGGTTACCGGGCAAAATAAAATCAATAAGATTAATCATGATAAAGTAATGATATCAATAAAATGTAAGAGTAGTAGTACTAATGATAGTAGCAGTAATGTTAAAATAACAATAATAACAATATCAATAATGATAAACGGCGAATGTACCTTGATATCTTTATGAAATTACCACAGGGTCATTTAGGAATTTTAAAAGTTATCATTTTAAAATCAAATATAAGATGAATATATACATATATATAAGTAGTCTATCTTAGTGTAAATTTAGATAAATATATAATTTGAGGGGGGTCATTTAGGAAATTTACAATCCATAATTTTAAATATAATATAAGTGAAATATATATTAAGATAAGCTAATCTAGCATACTTAGGTAATGCTTAATGACTATATGATTTTGAGGGGGGTCATTCATAAAAATTTACAATTTACATTTTTAAATATAATATAAGTTAAATATGTATTAAAATAAGCTAATTTAGTATATTTAGGTGGTAGGGGATGACTATATGGTTTATGGGGGGTCTTTGATGAAAATTTTCAACTAAAATTTTCAAGGTAATCTAAGTTAAGTATATATATTAAATAGTCTAAATTAGTGTATCAGGTAGTGGTTAATGGTTATATGAATTGAGGGGGTCATTTATCGAAATTTTCTAAATTTATATCGTAAAGGTAAGGTAAGTCCAATATACATGTAAAATAGTCTGAATTAATGCATTTAGACAATAAATTTGATAACTGTATTAACTGTACATATATAAGTTAATTTATTGCTATATATATTGTTCTCGACTAATGTATAGTTTGAGGGAGGTACTTATGAAAAAATGTAAGTTATTCTTTTATGAATTTCAAATATACATATATAAGTTAGATTATGAATCTGAACATTTGGGGGGGGGGTCGTTTATAAAATATTTACAACTTATTATGAGGTTATAGATTATATTTTTTATCGCTAACGTAGTTTATATTTTATACTTTTATGACCAAATTAAGATTATAAATTATACTCTTACAGCTAATATAAGTTAATAATTTATATTTTTATGAAGTTAAGTTAAATTTATAGTTTATATTTTAAGGCTAATATAATTTTATAATTTATACTTTAAGTTTATAATTTATATTTTTATGAAGTTAAGTTAAATTTATAGTTTATATTTTAAGGCTAATATAATTTTATACTTTATATTTTTATGAAGTTAAGTTAAATTTATAGTTCATATTTAAGGCTAATATAATTTTATAATTTATATTTTTATGAAGTTAAATTTATAATTTATATTTTTAAAGCTAATATAATTTTATAATTTATACTTTTAAGTTTATAATTTATATTTTTATGAAGTTAAGTTAAATTTATAGTTTATATTTTAAGGCTAATATAATTTTATAATTTATACTTTTAAGTTTATAATTTATATTTTTATGGAATTAAGATTATAATTTATACTTTTATAATTAACTTAGAGTTATAATTTATAATTTTACAGTCAATATAAATTTTTAATTTATATTTTTATGAAATTAGGATTATAATTTATGCTTTTATAATTAACTTAGAGTCATAATTTATAATTCTATAATCAATATAAGTTCATAATTTATATTTTGAAGAAATTAAATCTATAAGTATAATTCATATCTTTATGAAATTGAGATTATAATTTATACTTTTATGGGTTTACGATTTTTATATTTCATAGTTAGTTTAGAGTCTATTCAATTTAAAATCCAAGTCTTGCCGATACGCATGTCGAATACCTTTATGAATACTATCACTGTTAATTCAATCATTTTAAAAAATCTTTACTTTACACTATTACTAGAAAATTTATTTAGGACATTTATAAATCTAGATTCGACAAACGTATAGGCAGAGTTGGTTCTTGATGATATTTAACCGTCTACATTAATTGTGAGTTATGATTAGTTTGAGTCTTGAGCTTTACTCCGTTTATCATACCTAGGGTAATGTATTAGTGTTGATTTTTAGTGTGTACGTTATATGTATATTATGCATGAGAAAAGTCGATTTAAAGAAAGTTGCTTGTTTTCGTGGCCGCACTGTGCTCACTATGACAAGCCCTGATGTGTGTGTGATTCGGTAATGTACTACCGTACTATAGTATCGATAACGAGTTCCAAGGACTCCGCCGTACCAGAGGTAATTTATCGACGAACCCAGTGGCCTATACCACTGAGTCGGTACGACCTCCGACGACCACGCAATGTATAATACAAATAGGTGCATGTGGTGATCTGCGATCGTAAATGAAAAAGTTGAAGGTGCAGGATTGGCTGGGATCTCGCTTCAAAATCGATGATAACCGACGATCTCACTCAAACCTACACCTCTATAGTTAAATAGAAAGCATGTAAACAAGGTTTAAATAATAATAATTTATAATTCACAATGAAATCGTCCTTACTTACAATCTCAGAAAATCAAAATCAAAAATTTGGCATAAGAATAAGCATTAGCATTTTCATTTGCATTTTTTCCTTGAAAAGTGACGAAATGTGTCAGTTTATATAGCCTCTGTTTGACGTGTAAGTTAAGTATAAGTTAAGTTAAGTTAAGTTAAGTATACATGCGTGCATTGATGCAGTAAAACAAATTCGGATTATTTTAATTCTCGAACATTCGATTTTTAATTTTTATCTATTTTGATGGCGATTTCAGCATTTCCAGAACATTCCATGCTAAATTTAATCTATTTCTTATTTTTAAATTGTTTTTATGATTTCTTTTCTAAAAATTTTATTTTTTAAACTAAAATATTTATTTTTTATAAATTTTATTGGGTCGATTGGCGGTCATGATGGATTTCGCCATTTTTATGAATTGTTCTGGATTTTTATTCAAAATATCGATATAATTTTCTTTACGTAAGATTTTATGGAGATTTTCTTTAATTTTCTTTTTTAATTTTTACTAATCGCCTTTATTCGAATTTGTTTTTTGTTGTTTTATGTCTTTCGGTTATATTTGAGTAAGTTTTCGTGTAATACTTCTTGCTCGTGTTTTATTTTATTTTTAATTCAGATGTTTTATTTTTGGGTATATTATCTCTCTATTATCATTGTTTACTTGGTGTTTTATATATTTTTATTTAAGTAAACTTAATGCTGGGTATGCGTGTTGTGTACTGACACATTTCGTCCCATTCCTAACTTTGGATTTAGAAATCAGTTATAGCCCATCATTAGTCACAAACACACTCTTTATTCCAAAATGTTTTTTGACACCAAAAAACTTCATCTTGGAAATCGATAGTAAGGAAAATTTTATTGTATTCATAATATTGTTAATTCATGTATGACTATGCGTTTATATTTGTTTCAATTTATTACTCTAAACATTATTATGTCAATTTATGTTGACCTATTGATTTTCTTTTTAGTTTCTATTTATGTTTAAACAAGAGTGATCAACGTCGTCGTAGACTCATTTTGCTCTCGATGTTGACCAGCCTTGTTTCCAACTTAAAATCCTTTTCATGCACAAAAGAATGGGTCTACGACCCCACATGCACTAAAATAAAGTTTTCATTGCCATAGGTCGCCACGAACTAATGGTGTTCAACCAGGAGTAGGACGGCTAATTCCATCTTGGTAGTTGACATAGTCACAGGGACTATGCGGACGAAGTAATTTTCGGGATATTAACTGCGGGTACATAATACAATATCGTACCGTATTCAGTGTAATCGGGAAAATAGGTAAATTTTAATTAATTCGACTTTTTGGTAAATCATGTGTAAAACAACACCCAACTATGTTATAGGAAACTCAACACTAGGAAAATTTAAACGAGAATGTCCCAGATTCAAACTCCTACAAAATACACTCTGGTAGATGGTTAATTCAGGAAATCATTCAAATTTCTAATACGTTTAATATCAAATATTTTTAAAGGTGTTTATTAATCAACTTATTCACATCCAATAATTATTGATAGTTAAAAAACGTAAACATAGTCAAAAATCTAATAAATCCAAATCATTGTTTGATTCTCAGATTTTTCATTTTAGGATACCCGAAGGTATTATATTCCTTTACTAATTCAACACCCTTAAAAGTACTTTGAATGAGCCCTATCTCCACAATGTGGTATCCTGAAAATTAATATCATGAAAGCCCTCTTATCACTTGAAAGCTAAATTCTTCAAATTTCTAAAATAAACTATAATTTTATCATATAGTACCTTAATAACCAAGTTTGAGAAGAATCTGATACCGTTATGCTTTGAGATTACATCTTACTGTAATGAATATGAAAAGATTAATTTTAAGCATATACTACATATATACTTATATATTAATATCTGTATTAGTGGGCTAATAAATATTAATTTTTAAATCCGTACCCTCTTAAAATATATTTTAGTTTAATGCCAGAATTATTTGGTTAGTAAATATAAAAAGATTTGTTTTAAGTCCTATGATTCCCTCTATACACTAACCATATTCAAATTGTAAATTTTATTTTTAACTATTGTTTCATATTAAAATGATTCAACACTCGTGTGCCAGTTAACGAACTGTAAATTAATTCTCGTCTTAAATTCTCGCCAATCTAGGAGTTTGGAATTCATTCAAGTCAATTTCTACGCACCCTGATGCCCAAAGACTTCTATTATTGATTTGCTTAAAATAAGCTCTTCTTAATTCAGCAAGTAAATTATTTCTTATATTCTTGTCAAAATCTAAAACGTCAACCAAATACTAACAACTATGTACTTCTAACAGTTAACCACTAGATACTTAACAACTAGGTGCTATCTAGATATTATTTACAATCAGATACCACCTACCAGCTAATAAATACTTTTAACCAGATGCTAACATATAAGTATCAAATACTTACAACTAGGTACCATGTACTAACAACCAACTAAGTATTCTTCATTGTATTTTATCAAATGCTTTATAAATAAATTAATTTTTATTTCTGTTAGAATTTAAAAATATTTTAAATTACAATGAATTGTCAACCACTTTAAAACACCACGTTGGATTGAAAATAATTTTAATAAAATTACAATGAAAGATTATAGAATTCTAATTCTGATTCACAAAAGATCTGCTTAACTTTTAATTGATTACTTACTGACTTATTATTGCAAAGTAAAAATTGCATTCAATAAATAATTATTGTTGATTCGTTTTATTATACATGGTCTGAGTTTATCCGACAAGGTGTTTTGACACTCTATGGGTACTGATCGTAGGGGTCCTGGTCGTAAGATACTAATCGCAAGGGTGCTGGTCATAATGGTACTGGTCGTAAGGGTATTGTTCACACTCAGATACATACCAGATACACAAACCAGATACATGCATTATTATTTCACCCATTTACCATCAAATATCTAACTAGAGATGATATATATATATATATATGTTGATTGATCATAATTCTTCAGCGATTCAGCCTATCTTTTTCAAGCAATTATAGCAAACTAAATAACAAATTTTAGTATATAATACAATTAGTTTCAAGTAGCTTTCAAATATCTGTCCTTGATAAAGTTAACTGGTTTCTTACCTTATGATTTTTAAAAGTTCATCAATGTGTAAATGGAAATATTCTTAGAAAATTATTGAATAAAAAATTACTTAGTCAAATTCAATATTATTACAAAGTCATCATCATCAAAATTAAATTGTAATTTTATAGTAAAAGATGATTATTCAGTAATTACTAATGAATCAGAAGTTTTTGGGATTGATCTACCAAAAAAGACTTTTATTAATGATGTTTTTCAAGGAAACCTTTAATTTCTAGGGAACAATAATAAAATCAAAAGAAAAGGAAAAAGTAATTATGGGGTTTATATCATTAAATAAAAATTTCATGTTGATAAATAATTATTTCGAAAACCAGTTCAAAAAATCAATTGTTCAAAATGACAAGGATATGAAAATTATTGACAAGAAACATGACCATTTGTTAAGAAAGATTGAATTAACAACAAGCGAAATTTGAACAATTATGGATTCACTAGAATATCTGAAAACCGTTAACAATTCAACGTTACCAATTTCAAACAATATTGCAGCAAATATGACTACGTCAATATTTAGATTACCATTGTTAATTTTAAAATATTTTATTGTTTAATAAATGTATTAATATGTTTTATAGTCTTGTATGACCTTGCGAAATGTTGAGTGTAACCAGTATCCTTGTGACCATTTTCCATAGTGAGACAAGATGTCTCGTAGGATAAACTATCAGTATATATCGCCATT